>JAPYZS010002329.1:0-15788 GCA_030522925.1 Trissolcus japonicus
CAGATTTCGAAATAACTGGTCTTGCTGTAGCTATCTTTTCCTGATTTGGGAATGAACTCGAATTGAACCTCGGATTGTTTGTCAGTGCAAACGACTTTGCCCATCGTTCTGCACATAAAATCTTCTCCAAAAAATGGCAAGTTAAAAGTCTTCCGCCCAGCAAAAAAGTGTTTGGAGGGTAGAAGGGACGACGTTCGAAAAAGACCGTTACAACACGGATAGAAAAACACCATCATATTTTACTATGATTCTCAGCAAAGCTCGGACGGTAAAGCTACATATAATAAATTACAATGATCATAATAAAAATTAGTCGGAATTCAGTAAAAAATGTTCTGTCGATAATAAAGTTTTCTATAATTGAAGCGTCGGATGTAAGAACCAGACTTGCGCTCGGAGGTTATGTTTTCATAATGAAAAAGTATCGAGAAAATTTTGGATTGCAATGTATTTTAAGTGGCAAAGTTGTTTAGTATGATCTAAACCCTGCTAGGTTGTCCTTGTATCACTATTTTTGCTGGAAGTATTATATCGTCGATGCTCGTCACTGTTGATCTCATCTTTTCATCCTGAATTGGCCGCAAAATTGCTTTTTCGAATTCCACATTTTTGTTCGCTCTCCAAAAGTCTTCTACTTTTTTTAATACAGCATGTTTTTCCATGGTATGATTTTGCGATGGCATGACGTCTTTCATCAAATGCTGCAAAATCTTTCAACGACTTGTAATGTCGATTTCTTTTTCTTTCTCACTGTCTTTTGGCGTATGTTCCAATTTTGCCTTAACAACAACTGCTATTTCCTGTTTCCAAAAACTCGATAGTGACTTTAAAGCATCAACTTTTTCTTGAAAGTTGAGCCCTGATCCAATAAAAATAAAAGGGCCAGCTCTAACTTTCATGTTGTTTTGAATTTGTTCTTCTACGGGCCTGTGCGATTGACCAACTGATTAAATGATTTGTGCATTTTTTGTAATATCAATGGCGCCTTTTAATGCATACTATTTTGTCCAACGTACATTGCATAACGCTGAACAGAAGAGTGGCTGTCGATAAAGACGCCGTGTAGCAAAAATATGTTTGCATGGCAATTGCAATGATTTATAATGATGTGAACAATCACAGTTGGTAATGGACGACGTTATCTTCACACCATTTCGCATTAAATAGCATTCAAAATTCAGTGGGTTTTGATCAGAAAATGTTATGTATTCTGATGAATCCAATTCGGGTAAAACATACGTCACAGCTTTTTGCGTTAAAAAATCAATATACTTTTTGCCAGTATCGCTCAAAGAAGACAAATTTGATAAGGTTTTCGTGAAGTTTCGAGCAGTTTGCGCGTTTCGAAGAACTGTTTGAGATTTTAAAAATATGAAAAAGGAAGAGATAAAATTTATCATCGTACTATTTTTGGCAACCACTTGTTTGACTTTGTTGTTGAGGGATTCCAACCGGTTGTTCGTATTATTGTTAAAATTCAAGTTTTGCATGAATCCAACAACCCACTGATTTTTAATATTGTGCCAATTTGAATTATAGTAATCAACAACTTTTTTTGGCGCTTCAGAGTAAAATTCTGAGTAGTTCAAATCGTCTTCTCGACTTGATTTCGAATACGCCAATTTTACAAGCATGTCTACAATAGAAGTAGTTTGTTCTTCTTTGAAATTTAAATTCGCAGGTGTTACATGTCTTCTGAATATTTGCAATATATGAAATAAACAAACCAGAAGATTCGCGTTTGGAAAAATAGTCATCAGTACGCTTCTTTGATTATGGTCCTTGTCGGTCATGATGTTGCGAACGTGACAACATGCTTCCTCAGCACTGCATTTCAGTGTGAGGAAGCACTTTGTCGCACTTTCCATTTCAGCACTGCAGCATCTTCAGACTCCAGAAGACTTGCAGCTACTATGCGAGTTCCATCGTCGGAATCTTTCACGACGATCAACATGAACGTTTCATTATTGTTGTCGAGTTTATACGTGCCATCTATAAATAACATTTCGGACCACCAATTCATAGCACGTTTCATTTCTGGCGTTTGAAAAAAAATTCCCTTAAAAACTTTATTTTCCGTAAAAATAAAGTGGTCTATTTCCGCAAAAAAAAAAAAAAAAAAAAAATTAATTCATTTTTCTTTAATCCCACAAGCAATATATAGATTTGAATCATCAAATGTTCAAATAAATACCATTTTCTTTGAGAACTTGGATCACCTCCGATAAATTGTTTGCGTTTCCTTGATTTTGAAACTTGCTTTTGATATTCTCAAGTGCTTTAATGTAGGAGTTTTGTTTTTAGTTTCTTGTATTTGTGATTGTAACTTTTTTTTGTTACAATCCAATTCCAATAATTCAGCCGTTTTTCTTTGCGTTTCATCGGATAATCGTCGAATCGGAGGCAACATGTTGTAAAATGTCTAAAAAATACATAAATCATAATGCATGAAACAAAATTACGTTTGTTGTTTTGAAAGTCAAGTACAGTGACAAGATTGATAATAAACTGTTATATAAAATATTGTTAATCTTGATTCCATTTAACTCACTTCAGAATTTTCATGAAATAAGTGCACCAAGTTGCACGTTTTGATAATCAGGTTTTCGTTCGTTTTATCAAGACGCACTTTGATGACTGCAGGGCAACCCATTCTGCTAGTCCTGTAGAAAAAGTATTAGTTGAGACATTAAATTTGTCTGCTATATTGATGATGAACGATGAATAAGTCTAAAATTAAGACTACATTAATTAATATAATTTTTTACATTGATTTTCGATGACCAGCTGAGTTCGAATCGTGGGTTTTTTCACCGAAATAACAGTGATACTCAGCGTAATATTGCGGAAATTTCGTCGCGTCAATGTTTCTGTGCACCAAGTCTTTGCAAGTACTTGAAGTAGATCGATGTATTACGAAACATTGCTTCGTGTCGTTTTGATATGCCACGAGATGTTTTTGAAAGTTATCATGGCTCTCGAATTTCATCCCAACTTTCAAAGGAACCATCTTTTGTATGTGCAAGAAAACACGCAAAATTAGTTTATTTGACAAATCAATTCTTTTAGAGACTAAAATGAAAAACTATACCTCGAAATACGTTTCTATGCCTTTCTTGTTGTAAAACTTTTCTTGTAAAACTTGTTCTACTTAACTTCACTGAAAAAAGTGTTACCAAAACATATTCTGTTTATCTTAAATGAAATAAGACACTCTAGTGATACCAAAAGAAAATATACATATGAAACTAAAGTAAAGTCACGAAAAGGTCCTAAGTGTTACTAGGGAATTTTACGTATCATGTTAAAATGTTTTTGTTACTGATGAACAGATATTTTGTTTATGTTTATGAAAGTTTGGTTCTGGAAACGTAACGTACGGATACAAGTTTTTTTACTCATCAGTTAAAGAAGGTAATTAGTTTCTTCGAATTATTATGCACATTCAAATATTCTTTAATTCAACAATGCGAATTGCAAGTATTGTTGATAACAATTATTTCTACTTTTTTGTTCTTATCCATTGTTTTGTAGAGGTTAAAAAAGTTGTTCATATTAATTCCAGATGGCCGAATACGGTTTTGTTGTAAACAATGTTTTTGAGAGTCTCGACAGGTTAGAAATTCAAATCCGTAAATATGAGGAAGAAAAAAGTGAAGTTAAACCGCCTACGCACTAGTACGTTTGAGACGACAAAAGTAAAAAATCCAGCGGAACCGAAGCGGCATCTGTATTCCATCATTGCCAATATGCAGGGTCAAACAGAAATACGAAATACACCACTGGAGTGAAGTATGTGAACTCTATATAAAATCGTTTAATAACAATTATTCTTTACAAGCCAAAGTAATGATCAAATAATTATTCTTATTGTTTTGTTTTTAGTCGTGTTCAGAAATGCGATTGCCAAATGAAATTCCTCATCAGAGCCACGAAAGACAAGATGAGCTACGTTGTTACTTGCTTTGAAGAAGTGCACAACCACTTTGAGAGTGAACAAAATTTGGTATTTTCTTTTGTTTTGTTTTTTGGAAATAAATTTTCTTTATTTTTGCAGAAAACGGATTCGCAGTTTTATTCGAAGCTTGTGTAAAAATATTAAAAGATCTCGTTCTGCCAAATGAAAAGCTTCATGAAAAATGTTTAACAACTTCGGAAAGTCTGATGAAAATTTGGCTAAAGAAAGTGGTGACAGCCTGCTCCCTTCGATGGAGAAAGAATCTGACGAATCAATAAACTTGACATTCGTAGATTCATTTTTAAAGAGAGGATTAGTTTCCGAAAAAAATGATTATATCTTTGACGCATCGGGATCTTTTATGGAACAGTTACTAGATCTTCATGAGGGACATCGCAATATAGCGCTCAATGAAGTTTCTGAGTCAATCTGCAACGCAATGGATGTAAGTTCTTCGTCGCTGGAAGGCCATCACTCGAGTCATCATGATGGAACAAAAAACTTGAGTTCCTCATCGCCCCAACAGGACGTGCCAAAACACTCCTGCTCTGCATCTAAAGTTCCAGTGACAGCGACCAATGACGTCATTGAAGCAATCCACGACGACATGGAAGTAAGTTTTTCGTAGGTGGAAGAACAAAAATTGATCGTTCATGATGGAGCAAGGAACGTGGGTTCATCATTTTCCCAACAAGACCCCCTCGTGTTCTTCATTTAAATCTTCAGTGTCGGCGACCGATGACCTTGATCATCATGATGGAGCAAATAACTTAGATTCACCGTCGCTCGCTATTGACCCGCCCAATTTTCATTGCGGAGAAGAAGATAATAAAGTTTATGAAAACATTACTATCCGGAAAAGTAGTTCCAGAAGAAGACCTAAAGGAGCGACGTTGACCGTTGCAGGCATAAAAAAAATGCAGAACTAATTCCCTTCGCTGAACTTAATGAATGTCAGCAATGGAGAGTAATGATCTCTTGGATTATTCCTGAGTTTATAGCACAAAATGTTCTGCAAGAGGAATACTTGATAAGGTCTCAGGACTTCGATGAAATGAGCAAAGACTCATTCCTCTATGAACTCGTTGATGTTGAACTATTCAGAAAGTTTTTCGAAAAATCTGCCTTCAAAAAATTCAAACGAATGTTAGATGGCATGAGCAACTGAAGTACAACTGACTTGCCTCTTTGACAATGATATCATTTCTTTTTTTGAAAATGATTTTATGTGTTATCTATTACGCGGCTTAGAATGTGACTTTTTTCTGACTTTACCTGACTGAATATTATAATCGATTGATGATCTTTATTATGAAAACATATTATCTGTCCAAATTTGAACTGTTTTGGATGGAAAAACAGATTGGAAAAAAGTTATATTTTGAACAGCTAATGTTTCATGTATGTAATTTTTAATAATTTCTTTCATTATAATTATCATTAATAAACAATCATAATATTTAATCAGGTAAGGCCAGAAAAAAACTCATTTTCTAATCCGAGTGATAGATTAGTGATTCTCCGTCCTAGTTTCTTTCTCATACTTTGCTTCACGGTGGCAATTCTGAAACGGTCATTTTTCGAGTGTGCAAGAATTGTGCTGTTCGTCATTATTGCGTCCGTTGTTTTGCACAAGATTCTGAATGTTATAATTGTTTGTATAGGGTTGTGCACAAGTTCAATCGACGTTGTAATACTATTCATCATTTAAATTGAAAGTAAGTGAAAAAGCATTCTAATAATGCAATTTGATAATTTTGACTTGCAAGATTAAATATTTTTGCTTTATTGAAAATGACGGATAATAGTTTTACAAATTCAATATGGATCAAAGCAATCAACAACGTGCATTTTCTTATAGATGTCGAGTGAATTCACCGGTTCCTCCACCGTTGCCATTAAAAGCTATCTACCCGAGTTACAAGTTACTGAAGAGTAGTATAAATGCGTTTAAACTCTCATCAGGGGTAAAATTGCAAAAACGTTGTTCTAGGTATGTGGACCTCAAAAGCAAAAAACACAAAGGAAATGCTACAGTACGGGAGAGAAGAATTTCTAGAGAAATTGGATTTATTTCGTGAATTTACGCGAGAAAGAATTGCGAAGAAAATGATCAAACGTCGAAAACCAAACAATTGAGGACGAAAAAAATCAAAAAGGTCCTCTTGCAAAGATCTCTTCAAAAGATCCTCTTCAAGAAGTCCCTCTTGCAAAAAATTAATTAAAAATTATTAAAACTGCTTCCAAAGGACGACCTGTAGGAAAAAGCACTAAAGTGAGATTGGAACAATGCCAAAAATATTATCGCGTTCAAATGCAACGAAAAATGAAAGGAAGAAACAGAACCAAGATAAAAAGAAAGAAAAAAATCTGGAAGGACTTGCGTCAGAATAGGAAGATGAAGAAGAAACTGAAAACGAATCGGAGGTTGATAAAGAAACAGACGAAGATAAACAAGAAAAAAATGACAGAAAAAGATTCATCGATTTGAAAAATGAAGAGAAGAAGAACCTGATGTTTCAGTGGATTTTCCCTCATTTGAAGGTTGACTATGATCAAAAAATTCAATTTAAAGATTTAACATTGATCATGCAGGTATCTATTTTTTGGATGATGTTTGCGACTTGCCACTTCTCAAACCTGTGTGCGCAAACGAGAAAGTAGCGACAAAATTAATCAATGAAATCGAAAAAAAAAGAAAGCGTTTATCAAAAACTGTTAGACACGCAGGATAAACAATAAATAAATATCAGGATGTTGTTATTAGTAGCGGATTTTATTAGTCGATGGCTGATACAAGAATGAATGAGATAGCTTAGGGCCTGAGTGCAATGTTGAATGTTGAGTTCATGGAGATGGGCTGTATGTGGACGCGACTTGAGGTCTGAGCTTAAATATGAATTTTTTAATATACGCCAACCCGATTCCTTTTGCTCCGACTGCAGCGCCGCCCTTATGGAAATTTCCGTAAACAATGAGTTGGTCGCTTTCAAAATGTATCATCAAGTCAGGTGTAGAACGTAAACAAATATGTATCAATAAAAATAAGAATTGACTTTTTATGCAAAAATGGCAATAATTATTCGCTGCGGCTTTCAACCGATCGATTTAAGTGTACTCCGTCCGAAAAGTATCAGCAAAGGTCGTAAATTGTGTGAAAGTTTTCATGTGAGTGATGTGCAGGAGGAAATCCGCGATAACAGCGATTTTGCACTAGTGACGGATGTTGTATTACGAAAAACTCCTGGTGTAAGTAGTTCCAAAAAAATGGAAATACTTATACGTCGAAAGTAACGTTTAAGTAAATTGAACGTGCTTTTACGTAGCAAAAACGTAAAAGGTTCGTAGAAAACCTTCTAAAAGTTCTTCGCGGGTGAATTGTGGATTAGTTGCAAAAGGAGGGATTATTAAGGTACATTTATTCTTTATAAGTTTGGATCTGATTTGTGGAAATCCCTTATCGGCCATTATTTCATCCCCAGGTTCAACGTACTTCACAAATCCAGAATCGATGACAATTTGACTGTCACTTGAACGGTCCCCGTAGCCCTTAGATATGAAACATATATAACCGTTGGGTTTAACTAAATATTTTACTGTGAATTTTCCCTTATATGACGAATAAAATGACGCACGCTGCTTTACTGTTGGAGGTGTTTGACAGCGAAGCTCGGTACAATCGATTATCGCTCGACAATTTGGGCAATGTTTAAAACGGTTCGGCATAGATAATTGAATCGCATCTCTCGACGGCCAAAAACTCCACGTTTTCGTCGATAAGTACAAAGTTTCGACGATTTCAAAAAATATATCACTTGCAGTTTATTTACCAATATCAAAAATACAAGATAAAGCTGTAAACGGCAGTCCTAATTTCATTTTCATCAGCAATAGCATTAGTCTATCTTTAGCTTTTAAAACTTGATAAAAGTTGGGTTGTCCAGGTGCTCTTGGTAGGATGAATGTTAACAATATATAAAATATAGTTAAAGAAATTCCACACAAATGTTTCATGTTATCATCATTTCTAACATTGTCATATCCCTGAAAACCGTTTCTCATGTCCTGATCTGGACCAACAGCAATGGTTCTGGTTGGAGTATTTCGTTGCGCTTTGACGTATACAACTTGAACTTTTTTGCGGTGAGAATTATTGATCGGTATGCAGGTTTGAGTTGAGGCATCGTTTGTCGCTGAATCTTGCCAACAGCAGAGTAATGTTTCTTTTCCACAATCTGTGATATCAATATCATCCGTTTGTATTGCGATTTCACAAGTTTTTTTCGCAGGTTCTTCCGTGTAGACATTCGGTTCTACTGCAATTTCAATACTTGCAGGCGTTACAACTAAAAAAGAAAACAATTTATTATTGCCACGTTACTTTTCATCAACACTTCCTGCGAAAAATATAATTTTAAATACATGTTTATAACACAGGAATTGTTAGACAATTTTACAAAAATAATAGTTGTTTTAGTGCACCATGATTGATTAACTAATTCAAAATAAAATATAGCACTACTAACATTAAAACATTGATTGATGCAATCGAAGTTTTCTTCTTGTTGCGAGATGTCAATTTTTCCCGTCGATCGATAGACGATTCCTTTTGCCTTTTCCAAGGAAATATTGTGGGATTGTAAGATTCTTTCCGTGGATCGTTGCTCTTCTCACCGCCTTCAAATTGTGCAATGCAGATCCTTGTGTATTTCGTTGGAGCCCAAGGTTTGCCGTCTAGTCTGTCAAATAGTCGTTTTTATAATTCAATTTTTAATACATATTTTGACATGTATTTATATAGTTTAATCTGACTCAGTTTGCAATAATAAACATTTTAATCAAATATTTTTCTATTGTTTGCTCCAAAACATTGCAGGTTAACTTGCCATAAATTTACATTTAAAACATTCTACAAATATACTACATGTATTACAGACAAATGTTCATGAAAATATTACAATTGCTCCAATGATTTTTATTTACATTTTTTCATCTTACCTTGGCACTCTTCGTACACGATTTATCCAAATTTGTCGACGTTTCACTTCCCACGGTTGACCAGGAAATAAATAGAATTTTAAATTTGGGCCACGTATTTCTGTGTTCGGACACTGTGGCACACAACAGCTTCTTCCAACGTTAACTTTTTTTATTAACTTTTGTTATTTTTATTTACTCACTTTTATTTTTCACTGTCAAATAACAATGTAAACATATGTGACATTAAGCAGCGGCCAACTCATTGATGCGCTATCTCCTCGCAAGGTGGCGCTTCAATCGTTATCGGGTTGGCGTATTGTAACAAAAACAATACCTATAGTTCTGCAAACGCGAAATTCGTGATGAAACGGAAATATCGGTATTTTGTGAAGCGTGCCTTTTATGGTATCATAAGGATTGTGTCGAATTTAATGAAACATTATACGACGATAATACACCGTGGTTCTGCGAAAATGACTGTATGTAATTAATTTTGAGTGTAGGAATTTATTATACTCAAATTTTATTTGTACTGTCTCGATTTTGTATTCATTCTGTACTCTTTTATTAGCCGTCAGGGAATAATTCCAATCGTTAAAGCTATTGTAATCTTTGTTTATACATAAAAAACACAATTGAACTTAGTTAAAAAAATTACAAATCAAAAATTATTTCGTGAGTCTGACTTCACTGGACAGATTGTACAAAATTACTTGTAATCCTTTTGTCCTATTTGAAATCAATTTCATCAAATGTAATCCTGATGCACTTTAGCACATTATTGTTGCATTTTTAATTTTTTGTTATTTTAATTTTTTGGCTCAAACCCACGAGCCAAGTGGCACGGGCATACGAGTAAAAAATTCACACCGGCTAATGAACCTGTATAGACACACGGGTAAAAAATTTAGACGGGTAAATGAAGTCGGACGGGCACATAGATAGGAATTTTTTATGACAGGTAAAATTGCACGGGCACACGGGTACAAAATGTAAACGGGCACCAAATGTTGAACGGGCACACGGGTAAAAAAGTTGCACGGGCACACGGGTAAAACAGACGGGTAAAATCCCGACACGGGTACACGGGCACACGGGTGTCGTGCGAATAGACACTGTCTACAAATTTATATATATGGCACCATTTATGAACCATAAATGAGTACTATATGTGGGGCATAATAAAACATATCGATGATTCTAACGAAGATGTTATTTCAAATTAAACGTGAAAAAAGGTTTATCTCACAGTAACGTTGAAGAAGGTGCTATTTCAGAAATTGATCGATAAGAACAAAATATTTTTTCAAGAAAAGTTTTTAAAGAAATGTCAATTTTTAACCGGTTGATTCTGCTATGGAAAATGGAGGCGGGGCTAATCAACACAAACGTTCGTGTACGTGTGTCGGTAGTGGGGATAGGCGCAGGGACGGCACACATCGATAGTGCCGTTTTGAGGTTAACCGCCAACGCGACTCTGGGCATACAGCACTGCTTACAGCGCCGCGCGCATCGCCACAACGCGTTCAACACAAAGACAGAGAAATATGGGCCGATTTGATTCGTCACACTAATACTACTAAACTGAACACCGTTTATAGATGGTTGGAGACGTTGTAGAATCAACCCGTTAAAACACTTTCCATTTCAATTTCAACTACAAAAAATCGAGTTTTGCAATATAATTTCAACAATTTTTCTGGAACAATTTTGAAAACTAATTGAATCTCTTATATGAAACTATACATATAAATGTATCAATATAAGACATTGAACTTTATTTACTGGTCGTGTTTGATTACAGATATTTCCCAACATGAACAAGATGACGCTGACCGTGAATAATTCACCCAATCAGATTGAACCCATTGTGGCTTCGATTCTGCAACAAATCAAACATCTAAAATCAATCAATTTATTCATCAGTGATTATTATTCATCAGAAAGACTCTTGCGGATTTTATTGGACATCAGCGCCTTTTCTCAGCTTGAAGAACTTCAAATATCAAGTGACGCAATTTTACACTCAAAAAAGGATTTTGAAGCTGATTCTGTTACAAAATTAATAGAAAGTTGTCAGAATCTTCGAGTCGTCAAACTTCGTAAGCACTCATTTTGTATTCAGATATTTTATTACTAAATCATTAACTGTTCGTTTGTTGTCAATCATTTTTTTGTTTCTCCCTTGTTAACAGATAAATTTGGTCTTGGAACAACCGACGTTTCTTCTTTCTTGGCGTTGCCAAAATTAGAACAACTTGAAATTACGAACGTCAGATTCTTCACTTCTGAATCATTGAATAAAATTAAATTAAACCAATTTGAACATTTGGCCAGGCTTAGAATTGATTTCAACTATCGCGAATCATTGAATTACTCTGGCATGTGCGACGCCATTGGAAAGATGCCTGCTTTGAAAGTTTTCATAGTTTATGCTATACCTGATGAGCGACAAGCAGTTGAATTCACATGCAGAGTGATAGAAAAATTAATAAATGATAGAGACATTATTGTTTCGTCAGGTTTGGAAAATCCATTTAAAGTTTACAAAAACGGCAAAAATCCACAACTGAGATCAGAACCATTAAAAATGCGGGTCAGACCTCGGGGAATAGTACACTATTTCAAAGCAGTTCATAAGTTTGTTAGTAGATTAGAAGGATGTTCGTTTGTTGTTTGGAGAGGAAACGATGAAGCCATACTTAAAGATTGGTTTGAGGAATATAGCGAATTGTATTCTTATTGTAATTGTTACAATACTGTTTATAGTAGTTTTGACCACTCTGATACCAGCGAAAATGAAGGAACTAGTGATTGAATTCACTCATCATTATTGATATTACCTCATCTATCATACCAGTTGAAATCAGCTAAGTCTCCTGTTACTCAACTTCGGAATATCGAGAAAATCGAAAGTATCGAGAAAATTTTTTATTTCGTATTCCTTCCTTTTTCCTGTTAGTTCACAAACACCAGTCTTAGAATAAAGTCTCTTTTTTCTAAGATAAGTTTATTATTGTGAGTACACAACAGATATAGTTTAAGTAGCCAAATTGTTTTTTATGATCTAAAGAACAATTTGGCTATAATTAAAGTATATCGAAATCAACAATTTTCTCGATATTTTTTCATTTCGAAAAAAAGGATGTTCGAGCGCTAGTCCTATTTTTGAATCCGGCCATTCAATTATACTAATGATTCTCTCCTGACGAAACGGCTTTGGAAAAATGATCTCGCTTTAAAATGTACTCATCGAATGCACTGGAATAACAATGTGGGATTTATTAAGGATTTCTTAAATTAGTAAACGTGATCGGTTTTCCTAAGTACTGAAATTAGCCTTGAATCAACAAAGAATTAAATTTCACATATCTACTATAAACGTATATATGGGTGAATTTACAAAAAGTGTACAATTTAGGAAAATTTAATTTCGTATGATTATTAACGATACTTGCAGATTCTTCCATGTTTGTGTCTAAATAAGCATAAAATTGCTTTCACAGGAAAAATCAGTCATTTTTATTTTTAATGAATAGTTTTAAAGTGTTTTCTTGACCACGGAGTTTATAGAAGCCATAGAGCTTACACTATTCAAACATAGTTAATACCTTATCGATTCCGCACAAAAAATTCTTTCGCTTGGATTATGAAATTTAACCATGAAATACGTCAAATAATTCTTATATAGCTTAAATTCGATGTGAAATGTAAAGGGGCCAGTGAGCACGGTGATTACACGAGTTTTGTCCCTTGACAATTTCAAGGTTTCGATGATAATTTCTGGTCATTGAAAATAGCTGTTTTTTCCTTTCAGAGCGATAATAATTTTTCAAATTCTATAAGCTTTTCATATTACTGATTAAAAAATTTTTATGAACTTGTTGTCGATACGAAAATATTTAATTTTATTGCTTATATTTTTGTCGTTTTCTTAGGATATGAATAAATAGAATTTAGATTGTGATGAAATCACGATTATTGGACTATAACAAGTAGAAATGAGATCTTCTATAGTTCCTCTAAACTAACTGTCGTTGCGCAATCGTTTTTAATCGAATATGTTAACTTGCCGACACAACTTAATTAAAAAATTTCACTCAGGACATGCCAAGGAGCTTAAATTGTCGTTGAGTTTCGTAGTATGAATGTTACATATTCATGAATTCTTTACTATATCATTGCATTTTCTCAATGTGGTCTTAGAATCCAACAATTCGATATATTATAAGCTTACAAAAATAAAAACTTTCCTGGTAAAAAAGATGAAGGACACCAATTGTAAACTTTTCGTGAATTCACCCATATATTAGTACAATTAATTCGGTGTGCATGACAGAAATCGTACTTGACCACAAAAAATTTTGATATCATAACCTTTTATACCTTTTTAAGGTTTTCTTACGTTGTTATCATATTTGGCCATGTTTTACTGAATTTTTTATTTCATTACCTGTTGTCAAAAAAATAAAAGAAAAATATGATTGAAAACATTTGTCTCCAAATTGTTGAAACTGAATGAATACTTCTGAACGAATTTTTGTGTTTTTATTTACTACAAACAAACATTACAGTATAGCACTAATTGTTCCGAGTTTTTGTATATATATATGTTTATTTCAGTGTTTTTTACACCAAGTAATGGACTTGATTAACAACTGATACTTAGCCACTAATCCATTCATACTAATATTAATATAACAATTTGTTTCTCTGCCATTCAATCCATATACATCCAAACCGTGCAAATTTACAAACTTATCCTATCAACTGATTGATTCCACTGCGATATTTCCCCGCTGTTTAATAAAACAAGTCGTTACCTTATTTTCTCAAAGCTATCTTAATTCTAACTACGCTACAAAATCAAGGATAAAATACAAAATGAAAAATAGAATACAAATAGTAATACAGTCTTTATCCGCGCTCTTACTTTCTTTCCTTATTAATTTTCTCTTTTTCTTTCTGTATTTTTCTTACAATATCTATAACCTCTTTTTTCTCGTCTACGTCGAATAATTTTTCTACTATGTCTACATAAAAATTACCTAATTTAACAAACCACCCTTTCAGTTTCTCGTACTCTAAAACAAAATGATAAATATTATCCCTCCTTTTATCACAGAATACGCTCATTCTTTCCGTCGCCCTCTTCCAGTATTTATTCTTGTTTTCTATGTTTCCGCACCTAAAACGCGCTATTAAACTAGTATTGTCCTCCCTTTTTGTTTCTTTCAGGTACTTAGGCATTCCAACGCTTATAATACTTTTATATCTTACGTTATAATTAGACTCCATCAATCTAATCATGTCGTTTTGTCTTTCAATATCCGCGATCCTTACTTTTAACATCTCTTTTACGTCGTGTCCCTCCTTCAATAGCCTATCTATTTCTTCTAGTCTCCACTCGTTGATGTTGAAAAATTTTTTTTCTCTTCACCGTACCTGTTCTTTAAGTAAGTCTTTAAGTAAGTAGCGCGACATCTTTGATTTGACGTCGGACCAGTCGTTTGCACAGAGCGTCGTATTCAACTCTGGAGATTCCTCGTTGTCGGTTAGTTGATAGCCTGCTGTATTGGTTGAAGAAGTAGGCTGACGGGTTGCGTATGTCCACCTGATTCAGGTCTTGGTTCCGTCGTATCTGGATGGGACGATAAGTTAAAGCCGCGCACTCCAATAGTTAGTAAGTTTGGTTTGGAGGAACTTTATGGTTTGCCACTGTAGGAGGAACCAGTCATATAGTTTATAATATTGTGTTGTGTGTGTAATGTGTTTAATAAATGAGTAATTTACTTGTTCATATGTTGACACTACGAATCCACTGAGAATCTTGTAAGAGATGTACGCCAAGCAAAAAGGCATACTCGAATACGCGTGCACGCGGCCAGCTTAGACGTGTTTACATTAGTTGGCGCGCTGCGTAACCCGATGAGCTGCAGTCCCGTCAAATGATTTTAAATGCCGTTTTCATGTAATCTTATTTTTCCAACAAATTATTAAATGAAAAAACTCACACATTATAACTGCAAGCAGTTGTGACCCTACGGGGGGAAATTTTACTATATATTAATTTACTGATGACTACACTGAACAAAAAGGTAGCTTGAATTATGTATATTTCACTTGAATGAAGTAATAAAAAAATAGTTGAATTAAGTTTTTATATACTTAATTCAACTATTGAATTGCATGCGTGTGAATGTCAGTAAATGTCATCTTGTGAGATTTTCGAGAAAAAAACGCCGTCTTCTTTTTGATTATGAATTACTCAATGAAACGGTGAAGACAGAGGTGAATGATCTGGGGGTTATATTTTCATCAAATTGTACTTTTCATACTCACATTGTAAAAATAACTAATTTAGCGCTCAAAACTCTGGGCTTCATTTGTAGAAATATGACATTTTTCAATAATCCCTCAACGTTACAGCTGCTTTTTAACTCGCTGGTCCGACCTATATTGGAATATGCGTCTAACATCTGGTCTCCACACACTTTGTGCGATAATAAACTATTCGAGTCAGTTCAAAAAAAATTTATGCGAAAGTTAGTTTATGTAAACAATACACCAATGCGTTTCGATGAACATAAGTATTCTGACATTAGAACTGCGTTTGCAATAGCGCCTTTGGAAAACAGGAGAATCATCGCCCACGTTGTATTACTTTTTAAAATTTTAAATAACGATATCAATTGTCCAGAACTCTTAGATCTCATAGGTCTACATGTTCCAACTCGCAGAGCACGCCACATGCATTTGTTTGCGGTACCTTATAAACGTACTGAACACGCATTGAACAGTCTCGAATGTAGATTACCGAGACTGGGGAATAGTATCTGCAATGACATTG
>JAPYZS010002331.1:0-19147 GCA_030522925.1 Trissolcus japonicus
GAAAAAGTAACTTGTCATAATTTACATGTATGTTTATCATAGCAGCAATGCCAAAATGTGGTGACTAATTAAGACTAATTAAGTTAACTAATTGAGATATTGTGCGACGTACATTTTTCTGATTAAGTGACAATTTAGTGACACGTTTTTATTACTTGAATTATCAATGCACAATGAAAAGATAAAACATTAGTTCCAAACGAGTTTACGAATGATCGTATTTCTGAATTTACGCTATTCGAATGTCCTAGTTCATGGTTCATTGCTTTTTTAACCAAGTCTTTGTACTCACAAAAGCCATGACACCAAGCTCTGCTTCTACTTGGATGCTCGAAAGTTTTTGCTCAATTAATCTTTTGCTTCATATAATGATGCAGATCATACGTGCATCTTTATAATCTTGTCTTAAAAATTCCATAATTCACGTGATAATTATTTGTTTTTATTTTTAATTTAAAAATAAAAAAATATAAAATTGAAGATATATTATATCATCATCATTTTTTAGTGGTGATAATTTGAAATCAATTTGTATTCTATATCTGTTGAATCTCAGCTATACCTACAGATCTTTGTTTCATACGATATCCCATTAGGATGAGGATTTAATGACGCATCAGATATAAAATCGCAGGTTTGGTAAATGCAATCAGTCGAGCGTTGAAGGAATCGATAAGCTTTCAGTAGAACTGTTAGTGTTTGCGTCAGATTTAGCGTATCTTATCTCAGCAGAACATGTGTTGGAATTGCATTCTAAAATTCGGTTAAAGTTAAACCGCCCAAAAACGATTGCATTGATGTAGTCACATTTTAAACTAAAATTTTCATCATTTTTCTAACGTATATTCCCTACATCCAAAATGGCCTCACACTAAATCTATACAAATTGCCAATCTCAATTTTTGCCAACCTTTGATTAAATTACATAGTCTTTCTAAGAACAATTTGCGAGTTTGGAACAGTTTTGTTTTACTAATAAAAATGCAGCAAACGTTAATGACGCTTTGAGTCAATTACGTTAACATTTTGCTTAAGTTTGGGAAATCTCATTTTCACGGGCTTAGGTCGCATTCAGTCCAATGTTCTATCCCACGGGACACGTTACGCCACTTCAAATCTAGAAGTGAAACTAGAAGCTACTTCAAAGATTTCAATGTAGGTCGTTGTTGTTTATGATGTAAATAATGTTTCACACATTTGCATTCCGCTAAGATGAACTCTTAATTAAAATACAAAACTGCTCTGACTCTAATTGAGAACCAAATTAAGAGCAAAAAAAAAGTCAATTACTTGTTATGGTTTCCCGTATGAAAATTTTATGTCTAACAATTATTCCAATTGTCTACATCATGATTTGATTTTAGTATTTCATGTAGTTTACAATTTTATATCTACGCAACTTTTATCGGGATGTGCAGTGAAAATTATTCACTTTGCATCCTTATTACATTACTGATGCACTGTTTTGCATGCAATTTTATACGTTTGTTTGAAACAAGTATCGAACCTGCAAGCATGTTATTCAATTCATTTAGTTCACGTTGACCTTCTCGTTGACCTTTTTTATTGTTACAATTGACCTACATATCATCGGTGGATACTTATTCGATTTTTTTTCTCTTTCAATGCATCCGACCTGTGTGAATCGACCATTTTTTCGCTGAATATTTATAATTTTTTTGAACTACTCCAGAAGAGATGTTCTTTTTGTCAGATAAAAATAAAAGTAAATTCTGCAGTAGAATTTGAATTCAAATTTGTTTACCTTATATGAGATGGAACGTATGATAGTCAATATTGAAAGAACTCTTTGATCACAATATGTAATTTTGTACTGTTTCTTTACAATATGTAATATAATGATTACAACAATTACAGTAATTATAATATGTAATCCAATACATTAAAATATGTCATATTTATGTTACAATATGTAATATTGTAATGTAATCTTTAAATTCGATACATCAACACACATTGAAACTAAAAAAATATAACAGAAAAAGCATCACTCATGGATAAGAATCATGTATTTTCTAGACACTAAGTTATTTTACCAAACAAATTGTGAGAAAAATGTGTATAAATATTTCGATACGGCAGTATCCAGTCAACCAATTACATTTATAACAAGGACAATTGATAATTTAGTACGAGGATAATACGTACTTCCTCAACAACAGTTGGATGCGAAACAGATGAAGAACCTGACACTATATAAACAGTCGAGATACAAAGAGAAAATAATTATTAAAAATATGTTCACAAAAAGACAGCTAGCGATTGCACTTGGAAAATCAAGGAAACGACTGCGAAGCGAAGTTAATAAAGTTACAACTTAGAAGACATATTTTGGTCGACGCATTGTTGAACTCGAACTTTTGGACAAACAATTGATTTATGATAAATGCAGAAATACCCTCTCTTCAAATAACATTTTCGGAGAGAAAGTACGAGGGTTATTTTCACTGTTGTCAGTGCAGTGTAAGTAATGTGTAGCAATCAAAGTTGTGTCAACGAGAAAGCATCAGATGAAAAGGACAGAAATAAATTAACTTATGAAGTTAATTTGCGTCCTGCTTTGGGTAAGTCAGGTGTGAAATAGTAGTAGACGTGATTTGTATAGAATCATCACCATTTTTTTTTAACTTAATATGTATATATATATAAGTGATCATATTAATTTAATTTTTAACTCTGTTTTGCTTCAGGTTATGTGCACAGTCGTGTTGGATCAACGACACTTAATAGATTAATGGTATGTTTAGACATCTCAGATTTAGGTGACAAAATATTCGACAAGCATGAGCGAAAGATGGGGTCAGCTATAGAAGAGGCAACCAAAAAGAGCTGTAGAAGAGCAAAAGAAAATGGATAAAATAAAATAACTGTGTAAAGTGTCGTAGGTTTCATTTTGGCAATTTTTTTTATTGCAATAATCTGAAATCAATCAATAACAAGCTAATAAATGAATATCCTGAAAATATTGATTTTTCAACAAATCATCTTAATATCTCATCTTGGAGATAGACACGTTATTTTCAAATGTTTACAAACTAAGAAGTTTAGATAAAATTGTGTACAACATTTGAATAAGGAATTCTGACTATAACGTGATTTTGCATGTCCCACTTGAACTATATCAGAAACTCATTAAAAATAATTTGAAGCGTCAAATATCTAAAAAAAAAGAAATGTTTCGTTGCAGTTTTGTTCAAATCGAAAATTTCATGCCGCTATAAAAGTTTAAATGGTCTTTTACGTTCAAAATGTGCAATGTCATTCGAATTGAGGTAACAAAAAATTTAGAGTTCATAGAGTCCTTTTCTGCGGTAAATTCTGCGGCAAAGCTGTAGAGGAAAAAACCTCTTTTGCATGCATCCATTAAATAAATGGCGGATACATCATCCTATGGAGTTAACATCCCTAGAGATTGAGGAGATACAAGAAATATTGATCAATTCCGCAGTACACTCTCCAGAGTATTTGCCATTATACGTATGACATTTATTGGTTAACTTTACAGGTATTCTATGTAAAGGCTCGTACATATACATAGTTCTGGGATGTTTGTGAGTTTATCAAATATATTCTATATCGACAACACTTAAACATATCCATGTTATGAATGAGCTTGTAATTACAGCGTATAGCATTCATATTAATTCGATGCAAACTCTCGTAAAATTATAAAGTAGCAATTTTTTATTAGGTCTCTGTTTTACGATCGGACTGAAATTTATAATTAGAAAAGTGTTCTTCTCATACAAACTTGCAAATTTTTGCAATAAATTTTATGGTTCAGATGACCGACGTGCTGTGACTTAAAAGTTTTAGTACAGAATGTTTCAATTTTTCATACATTTTTACATACATTTCCACTTAACGTTTCTGTACCGTTTTTTTTACTGAATCAAATAACTAATTTTAACGGGAAGATAAAAAATAAAGCAATAAAATCAGAGCACAAATATTGTTAATACGCAAATGATAAATATGGTTTTATGAATTTTAAATTATTTAGAAATTATTAATTAGTCTGTTGACGACTTTCGATGATGACACGACTAAAATTGAGTAATTTTATGAAAACAAAATTATAAGTTATGTACAAAATACGTTAAAAGTTTATTCAGGGTAATTTCTTTATCTCTAATGTAGTTTTTATTAAGCCACTTTAGATGAGCCTTTTTAATACACTGTAAAATTAAAATCAACTGAAAGTAACTTTGAAGATAAAAATCAGTTCAGTTTGAACTAAAATATTTGCATTTCGGTGCTTTTTATCTCGGAGAATAATGATGGTAAGCTAATGAAAATAAAAGTAAAGAATAATCTAAAATGGATGGGGCGAGGGAGAATGACAACGAAAATTCAGAAAAACAAAGCACCCTGCTTTTTTGCTGCAACGATGCACAATTCTCACGAGCAAGACAAAACATTTTTTGTTAGCATCTATATCAACATTCGAATAAAATATACCAGCATGTACAATCGAACGATTACCTCCCACCCTAAATTTACAAAAACAGCAACATATCAGCTTTTTTGAAATCTCCACGATGCTCAACGATAACTCTATACAATCGTCAAATAGAATGCCAATAGTTATTTTGAAAGGAATTCTCAATAATTTCAGCTACGTATACTTAGTGCAAAGGAAACTAACAAAATTTCCTTTTAAGTATAGCAATACATCCCATTTTATCAACGGATTAAACAAAATTCAAATTTAAAAACGAGTTAGTCAAGAGTTAAAAAAATTCTATTGCAAGTACAAACAAACAAGTTAAAAAAATATATTTCGATAAAGTCTGCAGAAAGTTTGAAAGCTCTTGATATTTTATTTTTGAAATTTACGTTTTCACAATATAATATGCTTAAAAGTTGATTGTTAAAACAAAAAATTGTATAGCAGAAAAATGATATATCATTAGGATATGCTTTTCAATTAATTTAGTCAGACATTTCCGATTGAGCGTGAATACTTCGAGACAGCAGACCTGATTCTGTCAATTAATACCGTTCCCGTTGCAATTTGCTTTCCAGTCAATCACTGTTACAATATGTAAAAATAACAGAATTTTTACACCTTCTGAAAATGATCACTTCCAATAATAAGTCAACTAGAAAAAAAAACTTTTTAATGATAAATTATAATAAGAATTATCATTAATCTCACAACGTTCACTATAAATTACTAAAAAAAATAACTGAAAATTAATGTTCAGATATAACGCAGTAAATAAAAGCGGTGTTCTATATTAGTTCTGATTTGATGAAAACAGAACCAGGCAGTTAAATAAAATTGTAAAGTGGACGTTGTAAAATATATTTTTCGAAGTAGCACGGTCGATTCCAGGGGCTTAATTGCCTCTGAAACGCGTTAATTCGTCCCAGGCATGAACTTGCGGATCATTTTTTCCGTGATAAAGTATAGTCTGCATAAAACTGCCAAAACTGTCAGAAAGAAACAACTAAAATGTTTGAAACTTGATTGTGACACTTATTGCGTCACATGTATGTTCACCTCTGAAATATTATCCTCGCTTTTAAACCAAGTGCAAGTTTACTCTAAAAAAAGTTCCACTCTTTAGTTGACTATATAATCAATGATATGAACAAAAATATCAACAACAATGTTCAATGCAATTAATGAGGAATAAAAATGTTACAAACCAGTTTGATAAAAAAGATGCATCATTTTGACGTAATACAAAATTGTTAAAACTTGCTGTTGAAGATGCTGGGAAGTTGTACATTTTTATTCTTAAAACCAATGTTGAACTGAATTAATGTCAGTGCAAAACTTCAACAGTAAATGTGCAGTTTCGGGTCTGAAACCGTTTCACGAGATTGCGTAACGCCGCTGTTAATTTGCCACGTGAATTTTATATTCAGATCTTTGCTCTCGTAACTTTTGGACGTTGATATACGTTTTTCTTACATAGTCAATGATTTTCACTAAATTGGACCTTTCAACTCAACCATATATCAATACAACCAAAATAACTTTAATTTATTTTAATTTATTTATTTTAATCCCAAGTCATCAAAATAGAAACAGAAAATAAAGATCTAGTTAGCATGAAAAAAGTTTGATTTGTAATTGAAATTCAAAGTGCGAGAAAAGAAATGGGACCTAATTCTTAAGTGAATAAAATGACCAGTTCTACAAACGACCTGCAGTCTGTCGAATTTGAGGCAATAATTCAGTGTAACTGAGGTCCCATTGAATGACATAATATTGAGCGTCTAATACCTGCATGCTCCATTTGTCTTCAGGTGTATGTAAATGCAGAGAAAATATTCTTGGTACGCTCGATGAATAAAGAACCGGTGTATAAATCCGTGACGACAATCTTGTCGAAATCTACGGACCACAAGTTATGTTGCTCCGCCATATATAATTACTGGCGTCTAAGAAATTCGGCGCTTAAGACATGTTAAGCAGGTCGCGTGAATCAAGTGCAATTAAAAGATGCAGTAAGAAACCGTTAACTTGACGTTGAGCCTGAAAATTTTGAGTTTTACTGCTAGAGCAATTGGAATATTGCCAAACGATGAATCTTCATTTCAAAATGCTTACAATAATGGCTGCATTGTGCCAGTAATAATAATAATAAATGACCACATCAACGCCACAACCATTATAAGTCCTGAACAGCTATGACCGATTATTGTCAACCCTAATGCGTATCCACTGATATTCCAATCGCTTGAAAAATTAAAAATGGTTTCCATCAGTTCTAAATTTAAACTTCAAATTTGTTTAAATTAAGATAAATTGTTTATTGCTATTGTAACAAACTGTATAATTGTGTTATTGGTTCGCTTTCATTCATTTCAAAGTACTTTCAATTGAAATTCAATCAAGTCGTAATAAGGTACAAATTGCGACCATGAATCATTATTGAAATAAGTTTGAGAATTATTGAACAGAGAAAAAAGAATTGTAAAAGCGCAATAATGCAGATATAAATCTCTAGAGTTTGTGTAGGTGTTGATGCATCGTTCCTTTTCCTTTTCATAGTTCAACAAAGTTTTTTTTGTTCAATTGGCAACTTATGAATGTATATAAAGCAATAAAACTCAAATTTTTTATCGTTTTATTACTTGAAGAAACTTGTTTAATCGAACATCATTTAAAACGAAATTAACCCGTTATAGTACAGGCACTTAAAAATAATATAATTTTTATGAAACTTATTGTTATTACTTTATGCAAAAATATTATACCAATTTAATGAATAATATCAAAGAGTTTTAAATTCAATAAAAATAGTCAAAAAATTTTGAGTAGGGTAGTGTATATCCCAGAGACCCATAAAGGGTTAATATAATGAGTAAACTAATTGCATTCAAATAATCGTACATTTTAGTTTGCAATTTATTAAAATGATAGTTGCAGGGTACTTATAAAGGTACCATTAAGTTGCGACGTACAATATAGATGTTATAAAGATGTTGCACGCTAAATAATAATTAACTCAACGAATCCAGGCAAAATAAGTGAAATTTGCAACAGGGCTTGAATTTCATTAAAAACACACGCGACAACGACCGTTTCTAATTATTTATTTGCTTACGTTTCAGGTGTGTCGCATTCTTATTGGCGCGTAAAAATGTCAGCGTTCGTTAATTAAAATATGACAACTTTGAAATATCACGAACAAAGCGCGCCTTGGCGTCAAGTTGAATTGAACAGAGGTCGCAGTCACCACCCGTACTGGTTCAAATGCGACTACCAAAGATTTGCATGTTCCTTTGCTGTTTGTACAAGTCGATGCACCTGTTGCAAAAGTCATCAGAAGAATGTATGTACACTTTTGAGTCACAACACTCGATATCTCATTCTTGTTTATTGAAAAACTTGTGATTCAATTTTTGTCCAATCTGTTTCAATAAAAATGAAAATTTATATTTTGATCTTCGATTGGGTTCCATTTGGAAGTAAAAAATCGAATTACCTTTTTCTCGAAACAGGGGTTTGTATTGGTCCAGGCCGAGCTCCGTGAGCCACTGTTCTGCTTCGTTGATTTCACCATTGTTGCGATTTTCAGTAGCAAGCAACAACAATTTGCCCAAACAAAGCACCATGGACAGGGCCAAAAATATCCCCGATAGCACCGTTGACCATTGCGCCATCATACCGTTTCATCTAAAAATTATAATTTTCATTTAAACATTATTGTAATTGCAACATTGCAACATGTGAGTGTCACTGAAAATTGTCATTTTAAAAATAAATTTTGTCATTTAAATTTCGTCTGATCTTTTCATTAGTAAGACGTATTAATGTGCGAATTAAAAAATTAAAGCACTCGTGTTAATTCAATTCCAATGACCTTGATGATTTTTTTATATTTGACGTTACATCAAAATGCAATGGGTAGCAATAAATCTTGATTTAAAATCTTTAATTTTATTTTTCAATAATTACGGCTAGGTTTTGTTCCAAAGTATAATTGATCTGACGAAATTCTCAAGTCGAAAACTGAATTTTTTTGATGCTGAATAAATTGCGTGACATATCCCATGCTCACTCCTGATTTGCATATAATTTATGTAAATCCAATATCTTGTATTATATTGAATTTACATAAACCGTTTTATTAAATAAAACAGATCACTTTATTTTATAAAAAATCGATTTAAAAAAGATAAAAAAGAACGGCACGTCACTGAAAAAAATACAATTTTTTAATTAAAACCTTTTTCAAATTTAAAAATGACATTATGTATGTAAAACAAATATTCAAACAAATCCTGGTCCGAGAGTCAAAACCTACAACATAATTCGACTGGAAGGTCAATGAAAATTGCAATCTGACAAACATTTTGTAAAACGAAAAAGCTCATCGTTCGATTCTCTGCAAGAAACTGCAATTGATTACCGATGAAATGTCAACAAATTCGCGTGAAAGGTGATCTGTCAGAAAGTGTAAATGAGTCAGTATGAGGGAACCGAGTGAACTCTGTGTCAAATGGCAGGTTACGTTATTGTAGTGAAGAGCTTTTTTTTTAATAAACATTAGTGAGAATGATGAGTTAGTGAAAAAAGTGACAGGTTACCTAGGTCTCACGAATGAACACATCTTTTGTAATTGAGATGAAATGTCATAGTGAATGTTTTGACGTAGCACAACGAGAAACAACGTCCGCCACGAAAACAGCCGGTAAAAACTGTCTATTGCGAATCTCGCTCTCCTGTCATCATCTCCAGTTGCATCGCTGGAAACCTGCCAACGTTCGACCACGATCTACCTTACCGACCGCGACGTAGCTTTATTTATTTTTTTTAGAGGGCGGGATTCATGTACCATCCGAGATGTCAAATTACAATGTTTAAGGACCAGAATGAAATTAATAAATATTTTGTAATTTAAAACTATTGAAAAATTGACCATCTTATTGACAGTCTTATAAAAGTAAAATAAAAAATATTTGTTACCTGTTCAAATGAGAAGTAAGTATGTAAAATAAATAATATTCATGAATTTTAATAATACATTCATTCATTTATTCATTCTTATTCACTCGTTCATTTATTCATTCTTTAATCATTCATTTATTTATTTATGCAACCTGCATGACGGTAACTCAGACGTTGCACAAGTAGAGCACATGCGAGATGCATGCGCAACTCAATCGGTGCACAATTTCTCATCCAAACATAACTCAGGGGTAACGTTTGAGTAAAAGTTATGCTAATCGTTTCTCAGTGAAATATCTCAGCTTTTATAACTGCAATATCGCGGTTTAATCACCTATACAAGTTTAAATTCCCTTTTTATTGAAAAATAAAAATTTTTGACCTTTCCATAAGCGCATGCCATTTTTAAAAAAACGGCTTCACCATTTTTTAAAGCCGTTAATATTAATAACAACACCACACATTAATAATTTTATAAATAAAACAAATTTCAAACGTTAGAGATATAAGATTTTAATCAACTTTACATTTTTGTAACGAAAAGTATCGTTTTCGTACTTGGCCAGAGACACTGCCGTGTCCCCTGATGATAGATAAAGTATCGACAAGATACAGATCTATTGCACGTTTATTAGATTATAAATATTAGACATAATTGAATCATCGCTTACGTTTAACTTAATTATGTTTGTTTAGAGGCTTTTTCCGAGGACTTTATAATTTCCGCGGTCGTTATTCCCATTACAACAACGAGACTAAATTGTTTAAAAAGAATCCGCAAGATGGCGCTGAACCTGCTTCCACGTTTCCCCATAAGGAGTTCGACTGAGTTCGACTTGTGTCCATTGTCATTAACAACTGCTTCGTCGTATTACGAACCGTCGAGAGAGCAAGTTGAGGTGCACGACACTCAGTGAGACATCCGCTCGAGCATTTAGCGGACATTCAAAAGAGTCGCGCACCAAACGGCCGTTCGATTGTCCTTGCTTTGCCGCCTACATTTTCGGCTTGATATCCCGGGTGGGAGCGCAGCGCGACTACCCATCCAGAATTCCCGGTCGCGTCATGTCGGACTCACGACGTCGCCGAAAGTCGCAGGTCTCGCGAGGATCCGACGATCTTTCCGATTCCTACGACGACCTCAACACAACAAAGGAAACTCAGGTAATTGAACGCCAGCCGCTGTCAACGAATTGTCAATCACGCCGATACCGCATTTATAATTTCAGGTCAGATTAAACGTCTGCCAATCGTAACCTACGAGTTGACCTACAATTGTTTATTCCGATCGTTCTCATTCTTGGCGGTCACTCCGAGTTGACAATTTTGTTTATTACTGGCGTCTTGTTCGTTTGTGACATTGATTTTTTTCAACCAACATAACCTCAATTTTAGAACGACAATGTTTCATAGCACGTCCTTGACGTATAAACAACAAACATTGTCGCGGTGTTATGTTGGATTGTTTTATCATTGTGTTTTCTCACTCCCAGACTGGTCGCGGCATCACGTAATTGTTTTTTTTGTTCGCAAGAGTTACTCATTATCATAGATTAGCGTGCGATCTTACAAAAAAACAAGATGACACGGTTTCGCGTGCATTTTTCATTAGGTCTTTGCGTTAGAGAAATTTGTCTGATAAGCAAATTGAAGAAAGCTTGTTTTGATATCAAGACGAAGTTGTTTTGAAAAAACGCATATGTGAAAATGTGAAACTCTGCGAACTATCTTAGTAGAGCAGATGATATTTGAAAAAAAATTGAAAATTGATCTCAATATACACCTTCTTCATTCGTTTTCTATAAAATAAATAAATAAAATTTTAAGAAAAATTGAAATTTTATTCGAGATTATTGAAATCAGAAACATTTTGATTCATTTTTTTATGTTCGTTAAATTTTCATTTTTATGTTGCAATGATTACAGAGCAGCGAACAAACAGAGGATCATCATGATTCTGAGTATGACACAGCAGGAACAGATTCTAATTCGGAATCGCAGGATGGTGCTCAGAGAGAAAGCGGCGATGGTCAGGAAGAGGAGAAACCAGCGAAAAAGTTGGACGACGATGAGGATCGTCGCAATCCACAGTATATCCCCAAGCGGGGAACTTTTTATGAACACGATGACAGAACTGCCGAGGAGGCCGAAGATAATGCTGTGGAAACCCCTCCTGAAAGGGAGACTAAGGAGAAGAAAGTTTGGAAAGACAAAGAGGACCGGTGGGATCATGACAGATATAATGATGAGGAACAGGCTCCGAAGAGTCATGAGGAACTGATCGCTGTTTATGGATATGATATTAGAAATGAGGAGGGACCACCTAGAGCTCGAAGGAGACGAAGATATGGGTCAGTGTTTTTTAACAAAATGAACAAGAAACAATTCGTGACATAAATAAGGATTTTTGTATTTGATTTTTAATTATTCTTTTGTTATAGTCGTGGACCTAACAAGTACACTCGCAACTGGGAAGACGAAAATGCGTACGGAAAGATGCCAGCTACGAATACTCCAAAATCAAGTAGAAGGGTTAATCGAAGCGGGGAGGAATTCCCAGCACTGAATGCAAAGAATAAAGTAAGCAAAAGAGTCGAGATAAATAATTTACAAATAATGTAAAAATGAGACATCAGTTGGTTTGAGATTTTAGATAGGTTTTAATGTTTTTAATGCACGCTCGTTTCAGGATACGTTGGACAGAGTTGAGGAGCCAGTAATATCATCTGCTTGGTACAATAATAAAAATAAAACACAGGCAAAGCAGCAGAACTTCCCTCCTTTGCAGAGTCAAAAAGATGGTGACAAGAGCAAGCCTGTAAAAACGATCAACAATCAGCAGTAATTATCGCTTTTCATTTATTTCGCTGTAACATTCAAACTATAATGAAGACTGATTAAACTGATCGTACATTTTGAACTTTTAAGGATTGAAAACAAGGTGATAGATCAGAACAATGTCCCACGCAAGAAAGAAGTTAGAACTCCCACGCAGATCGACAGTCCAAACGGGAATACGAGTGGAGGTACATTGGCTAACCAGGAGAAGGTCGTGGCAAATGTCAAGCTTGCCACTCGGGAGAACAAAAGATACTCGCAGGAAAACCAGACGAGAAGCAGGGGCAGGGGTTATAAATCAAATCAGAATAATAACATAATTAACAAGACACCGCCGACTGAGAATAAAATGAAGGGCAGAGGAACCGTTCCTAATGTTGTTGAGAATAAGAGAATGGTGCAGGTCGTGGATGAACATCAGCTTGTCCAGGATATGAAACAAGTACATGTTAGCGATAGCTCATTCCATCAAGGAAGACAAAATAGTATGTACACTTTTTATTTCATTATAAAAAAAAATGATTTTTAAGGACAAATATTTATTATGACTTTTTTCAGAACATTTTTATACCCAATCGTCTAGTCAGCAAAGAACAAGCATAGGACCTTCTCCACGCATGCAGCAACCACACCAGCAGCCGCAGCTTCATCAGCAACAGCCTCCTCCTCCTCAGCAGCAGCAGCAACAACAACAGCAGCCCCAACAACCCGACGTTTCAGGCAACAGACCGAAACGATACTCAAGTTTGCGTCAAAGGCCTCCCATCACAGAGGGCCCGGCGCAACAAAATTATCCGCCTCAGCCACAGCAACATGGATATTACACTACACAAGGTAGTTTGTTCATCTAGGCGGTGACTGGTTTTTTTATTTATACATTAAGCAATAATTTTAATTATAGTGTAAATATTTTTAATTATTCACAGTTGTATCGCAAAATGATTCACAATTGAGCAAACTTTCAGTTTAACATATAAATAAACTGAGCAGACATTTTAGTATTTTAACATTATTTGCATGAGCTTGAGGCTTTCACAATCATTAATACTGAAACGTTGTATTCACATGTACATAGCTGGAAATTCAAGAGGGGTCTTAGACTCGCAAGGTATGTTCTTTTAATCATAGTACGCTTTTTGCTGAATTAACAATTTTTTATCAAAATTTTCATTATTTAAGAAACCAAGATAACGTTATAACAAAATCTTGCAACCGATACTTATTGTGCACGCACAAGGTTAATTTTTATTTAATAATGTATATATTTGGTGTTCAGTATAAAAGAAAGCATAAATTTGAAAATCAATCAACTTTAATTATTTAGTTAATAAAACTGAAGCTTTCTTTTGTATTCGAAGTGACAAAAAATTGGTCTATATGAATATTAATCAGAATGTTGATCAATTTTAGGATATCCTCCATCGCACTATGAACAGGCAGCTCCAGTTGCTCCCGCAACCGGTCCAATGAACGCGCAGCCAGTTCTCCCGATGGCTCCACCTGGCGCGCAACCCGCAGGATTCGCGCCTCCGCCATTCTTGGTTCCTCCACCGCAGTTTATTCCGCAACAGCCAGCGCCTCCTAGTTTGATCAATTACGTACCTACTCCGAACGGGCCTGCCTTCCAAAATTACCAAGGTTACCAGGGCTATAATCCAGGCGTACAGGTACATGAACAGGTTGATTATGTACAGGTATATATAAAAATATAATCAAGTTTGATGTCTTTGTAATAGATGAATTGTAAATTCAAAATTTTCAAGTTAAAATTGATGAGCACACTTGAAGTGTTTGAATTTGGTGTTATGAAAAATTGAATAGCGTTTACTTTTCAATGTATGAAAATTATCTATCTTTTTTTTTCTTTTGCTTGTTCGCAACAAGAAGCATGCATTCACTTTGATGTAATGAAAACTTAATGTAAGCTCAATTGAACAAAAATATTTAAATCGTATTAATTATTTGATAGACACAGTAGGAATTTTTGACTAAGGTGAAAAACTTTTTAACTTTTATTTATTTTTTATCTAAATAATTTTAATTTCAAAAATAGAACTCTCGAAGAAATTGCATTCATTTTGGATGCAACTCTATTATATTTCATTAACGTTCCAAGCATATAGTTCAATTAGATTTCTACCAACAATATTGATATCTGATTAACATTATTTCGAGCCTGTTACTGATCGTTTTTATTTCCATCAAATAGCCGGGACCTCCTCCACCGCCCCAAGAGCTCTTCCAACCACAAGGCTGCACGTACTACAGTCCAGCGCAGCAGCAACAGCAACAGCAACCACCGACAGCTCCAGTGCGGAGGCCCATCCACGCGATTCCTATTTTGCCACCTCCAGAGAATCAACAATGTCTTCAGGCCAGCAAAGGTCGAGGAAGGCCTATCCTGCAAAGTCCTCAACAACGTCCTGGAATCTCTCAGTTGGAAGCACACATGCAATCTCACCCTGAGATGTCTCTTCAAATTCGACCTGGACATAATGTCCAGCTAGAATCGCAAGTCCCGGTTCAGTCTCAAATCTTGGTGCAACCTCAAATCCAGATTCAACCGGAAATTCGACCTGGACCAAACCAAATAGAGAATCAGGTTCAAATGCAACAACAAATGCCGGTTCAATTTGAAATGCCACCTCAAACACAGCCTGACGTTCAGCCTACGTTGTCTGAACCCGAAACTCTGCTCCCAGTGCAGCCTGAACCTGAGGTTTTGTCTCCAGTGCAGCCTGAAATTCAGCCTTCGATACAACTTGAACCCGAAGTCAAACCGGACCATGAAGTTCGGTCTGATTCGCAGCTTGTAACAGAACCTCAACCACAAACTCAGGCTCAAGAAAAGCCTCAGAATGAGGTTCCATCGGAGGGAAAATCTGAAGATAAATGTGAACCTGAACTTCAGACCAAACCTGAATCTTCTGAACCATCAATCCAGGTTGAAATTCAAGCTAAGAGCGAGACAATTGAGCCTCAGGCTGAACCGGAAGTACATAAAAATGAACCTACAATAGAGTCTGCGGAACAAAATGTTAGACCGCCTATGTCACTAGAAGATTTAGACGACAATATGATTCACAATATCGTTAATGATTTTACGGGAAAAATGTTATCGAAGGAAACACCGGTGGCTGAGACGAAAAATGAAATTTCTCTTGTATCCGATCACACGGAGACTGTGGGAGATTGCTTGACAGAACCACTACTTCAAGAAGAATCTAAGAATGAGATTCAAGTCAGAAATGTGACATCTGAACCTCAGGCTGAACCGGAAGTACGGAAGAATGAACCTACAGTAGATCCAGCAGAAAAAAATGTTGAACCAACTTCGAAATTAGATGTTGATAATGATGTGTTCCTTACGATCGCAAATAACGTTACGGACAAATATTTGCCAGAAAAAACATCTGTGACTGAGACGAAACACGAAATTGTCCCTGTTTCGGATCTCACAAAAACCGTGGAGGATTGTTTGACAAAAATGCCGACAGGTTCGCTGATTAACGATGAAAGTGTGATGAAATCTGAAACAGAGGTTGCCACTGTCGCGAGCCCTGTGATCGAAGATGCAGCGGCCTGATTGATTGACTGACTATAAGTTGTGATTTTGTACTGGCGGGTGGCGCCCCTTTTGAGCATTTCCAACATTGTAATCGTTTTTTCCACATTTAAAAAGCAAATTAAAATGAAAAAAAGTATATATACCTTTGTAAAATTATCAAACTATTGTACAATTGCTATACAGTTGTAACTGCTTTTATAGCACGATTATGTAAATAACGATGAGGTGATAGGTGAAATTTATTCAATTTTTTGTCGCGAATCGATTTTAGGCATCGTTGTTATCGAGTAGAACTAGCGTTAGTTTTATTCAAATTTCAAATATGAAGCTCGAATTTCGTAACGATCAGACTGTACTACGAAACAAAAATGATTAAATTTAATACAATTGCGGCGAAGAAAGAAAAACGAATTGCCTTTACAGCTTCTGTTTGTACATGCTTGAACGTTGTTGATGTCCCGCACTCGGTCAATCACGATTTTTTTATTCGCAGAGCAATATTTACGCGGGACTTATTTTTTCCGTATAGACGTGGAAATAAAGTCTAGTTTTACCTGTGAGTTATTATTATTAATTTTTTTAATAACACGAAATGCGCTATGAACCAATGTATGCGACAAACTAATTATCAATGTACACATATGTAACTAAAGGCTTGCGGTCCATGTTATAAAAAAGTTTTCAATTGAATTGCTAATGAAATATTAAACGTTAATCATGTTCATCGAAAATGTAACAAGATGAAAACAAAATATTGTATAATAATGTATGGGTGCATGAATGCGCTATGAAATTATGTACCCCGTGCGGAGAGAAATATTATAAAATGAAACTATGCCTTGGTAATTGTTTTAAGTTACAATTTCTCGCAGTTTCGTTCATGCACGTGTAGGATAAAACGGTAGGATAAAATAGGATAGGATGAAGCGTTCCGTGGTTAACACTTTCAATCAAATTCTACCAAGTCTTATATAATCATTCTATGATATTACTCCTCGTGTATAAATATTCTTTTCACTTATTTTTTTGTTTTTAATAATTTGGTTTGGATCGTAACCTGCAACTGTTATCCGTACATTACCAAGAATATACAATTGATATGGATAATTCGAATAGCCTATGATGTAATAACTATTTTGTATTTTATAGCCGTTTAACCATATTGCGCAGATGTACAATACAATTCGAACACAAAATTTCTAGAAAAATATAACGAATTCTTATCAGTAACTAGCCTCGACATTATTCATCTCGCTCTTATGATAGTTAGGCAAAAATTGATTTCCCATCGAGTTTCAACGGTTTCGTTTATTCTTTTAACATACATGTAATACTTATCAGTATACCTTAAATGCTATTTGCTCGTCATACTCGGTCGTTCATAAACAACTACCGTTTTTGGGACGCCGTGATCGACACGGCACTCAAAGGTATCACTTCGGTGCTCTGGTGCACGTTGTTGTTCGTGTGAATCGATCTTATCGTTGGGATCGAGCGCAGTCTTCGCGAGTACGTTACTCCTGACTTATTCGTCAAACGGCTGCTCTGTGTCCGTCTAGCTTGTCTCCAACAAAATGTTTTGCGGAACTCCTTTCGAAATTTGCCTGTAATTTCAAAACCAATTTCATTCAACAAGTTTTTCATCAGGTAAACAATTTTTACTGTTGAGAAATTATCAGTCATAAAGTTTATTTATGTTTATGTTCTTGTAAAAGAAACTATGAAAAATGAACTATGATTTTTATGGCCATTTCGGTACGGCTGCTGTGTGTGAAAAAAAAAAGAAAATAAAAATATATGGTATATTGAAGTGGAAGAGAATGTTAAAAAAAAAGTGATTTTAATTTTTGTAATGCAATTGCAATTATTTTGTAAGTAAATCAGTCTTTTAACAATTTTCTTGAGTGCAGGAATATAAGAATGTTTTTTAACGATCATTACTCACTGTATTAATTTTTAGAATGCAAATTAATGAATTTTAGGTCAAGCTGATTGATTGTCTCACATGTATTGTGTTCGTTAATTGAAACAAACTATCTAATTAATGTTCGAATTATCGGTGTCCAGTGAAATAACATTCATCGTTTATCGTTTAACCATATAAACCAGATTTTCTTTTTATGTAACGCTTTTTGATCGAAAACAAACTTTTCCATAATTTTTCATGACTGGATCGGTGAAAATCACCAGCAAATATAAATCAATTACAAAGTCCGCAATTACCGCTCATGAAGTTATAAATGACAGGATTCACTGCACTGTTCGCGTAACACAACCAATGAGTTAATAAACTTGCTGTATTTACAACTTTGTTTGATGGCATTTTCATGGTAACCCTGCAACAAAACATAATATTACGTGACGCTCGAATGGCAGTCGTTTGAGTTTGATACGATAAGTCTTGCAGTTGTTCCTTTTCTTACAGGCAACACCTCAAGCATATCCACAGTTTAACATTTTAATTACATTATAGTTCATAAAAATTCATTCGTTTCATTTAAATGAATTAATTAAAATTCTTTGTCTAGAATTCCTTTGCACTGACCGTAAAATGTTGATGACATGAATTGGTAAGTAACAAACTGCGAACATCAGAACAACTGCAACCAGCATTTTCGCGGCCTTTCTTCGGGAGCGCAACTGTCCTTCCGTGCTCCCGCAACTGTACTGCGACAATTCATTGGAATGATAATCCCGCGTGGTCACTGAAATAGTAACATACTTTGATTTTCAATTTGATTAAACAATTTAACATTCGAATACTTACTCTCTAATGTCTATAATTTAAGTTATGTCTTAATGTTCATACTATTTGATCTGAAAACTTTTTATGTTTTTTTATCAAAACTTGTGAACTTTTATTAAACTTCTTGATTTCAAAATTGATTACTTTTCACTTGTAAATTGAAAGTGTAAATTTAAAACAACACTTTTATGGTTGATTAAAATTATATCACATCTTTAGTATGATCAAAAGGAGACTGCTGGAAATTAGTATTCAGTTGTTATTTGAAATGAGTACATACTTTGACAACTATGGCCAGGTATGTCGCTTCTCCATAATACCATAGCTATTTGCCAATAAGCAAGGATCATAAAAAACATAGGAGCGGTGTACAGGACTACTACCGTGAATATAATGAAGATAGTTTGGTTCTTATTGCTCCACGTTGGTTTGCACTCCGTGAAATAAATCGTCTTCACTCGTATGTGCTCAGGAGGAACCACTTCTAGATTTATGAGATCTGGAATATCTTCGGGAAGTAACAATTTCATTAACATCTCACTTAATTAGAAAACAATTT
>JAPYZS010002331.1:19170-36042 GCA_030522925.1 Trissolcus japonicus
ATTTTTTTTTGTGTTCTACCAATCACAAGTGCGATAATCCAAATGATGATGATGGCCGTTTTCGCTTTCCCAGTTGTGGATTTAAATTTCAGCGGGCGGCATATCGCATACCATCTGTCTATGGATATGAATGTCAGGGTCATTATGCTCACAGTGACGGATACAGTCTGAAACGAGAATAGGAAGTAGTCATGAATTGAAATTGTCAAGTTGGTTTTCGCTGCGCTGTTGCACTCATGCTTTTGAGAGATGAAAAGTTATTAAAAACGTAAAAATTGGATCTCGCAGTTTTTTATTATTGTTTGATTGACCTGAACTAAATTGTCAAACATTTTTTTGCGATTTTGACCGTGATGAATGCAGCAAGTCACAGAAATAAATTGAACAACTTTCATTTTTTTTTCATTTAAAAAAGAGATCATATTTGAAGTTGAATTTAGTCTTCCATTCCTCAGAAATGGGAAAATAGCTTCGATGAAATTGATTCACAATTTTCAAGAAAAAATTTTATCAATTTTAAATTGTAGTAAATTGATTGTTTAAAAATACATATGTATACTTTGCATTCATTTTTAAAATATTTATTATTATAGAGTGGACTTTCGAGATAACTCAATATGAATTTTTAGTTTTTCCTATCTTGACACATTGGTTTGAGTGGGAACGTAGAGATAAATACAATCGGATAAGAGGGTCAACTGGGGTAATTGTAACAGTTTAGGATAATTGTGACATCCCGAATAACTTTGTCAAGGATTGAAATGTTATGGAATAATTTTCTTAACTATTAGTAGATGACAAACTTGTACAGACAGTGAAATTGACCCTATATAACAATCAGAACACCATAATAAACATCAGTTAAAGTTCCCAACGTGCTTTAGCAAGCAAATTGTTATTGCAATATTCGAAATACCGTTTCAGATATACTGATTGAAATTCTACCTCAAACTAGACCAGAAACTACCAGAAATTGTAATCAACAATTAAAAAGAATACAAGTTTTAATTAAACGTTTTTTTAATTTTATTAATTTATTAATTCGAAAATTTTTTGTTTCTATTAATTAAAAAAAAAAAAAGTAAAAAAAGTATTTTTAATATTCACAATTTTAATATCGATTATTCATAAAAATTTTTTTTCCCTAGAAAGATGACAAACTCATGAATAATGCGTATGAAGTGTATGGTTTTGTTTCATCAGTCGATTCAGGTCTGTTTCATCGCTTTGATTAAACGATTTCGAAGCGGGTTCGCAGGTTACTTTTAGATCAGAGCACAGCCGCCGCAGTACATTTGCTCGATTGTCAAATTAATGACACTTTTACAGGGGGCAGCGAGTGCGTGAGACTAGTTCGTGCGCGGTGTTTGATCAGAGCGTTCTGTGCGGTTTATGCTGCTGAAGTTAACTTGACACACAAAGCAATCCCAGGTTTATTCCGATACTCAGTCAGTTTGCTTAATCGATTATTAGCGGCGTTTCGTTTAGATGTAACACCTTAATTTCGCGATTTTAATCGTGACACTTTATTCCCCCGCATAAAATGTCCTCTTTTGACTGAAATTTGTTTCCTAAATTGTCCGTTTTTAATTTTTGAAAGTGATATAAATGTTTTATAAATACGGACTCTTTTATTTTGCCAGGGGATGATACTTTATTGATGTTGTGCTAAAATGTGAGAATTCTATAGTTTGTTGAACGCGCAGCTAAATTTTTAACACGCCACACCTTTGAGCCAAGATTTATGTCACAATGAATCATATATTTTGATATTGTTGAAATTAGATACTTATAAAAAGAAAACCGTATCAAAAAGATGAGCAAAAGGTTTGATGATAATAAATTAATAATAGTAATATTGTATGTCGAATAATTTTACAGCCTCAAAAAAGTATAATTAAAATAAAAGTTGTAATATTTCTTTTTTAATTTGTGTGACACAATTTTTTATGGGGTGCCCAAAAATTTAATTTCCTGGGAGAAAAATTCCAAAGGTTGTAATGTTGGTTTCAATTTCTTTGCGATTTTCGTAAGTTATTTATGACTGCATTTCAATTGACTTCTGAACGGAGTATCGATTGAGAATCACATTAAGACGATAACGCCGATCTCATCAATATATTGAGACGAATCAATAAATCTTGCCACAAAAATGGTTCGATAAATTTTGAAACTAATCGATTTTTATACATTTTGTGTGAAAAAAAATGAATGAACAAAAATGAAAAGTATGTAAAGAAATGGAAGGACATATTCTTTGCCTATAAACCTGCCTCGAGCGACAGTAATACGTTTTTAGTGTTCTCCCTTAATAAACTCTTGAGAAAAATATTTCATCCTTCTTATTTATTGAAAAAAGCAACAAAAATTGCATAAGTCAATAATAGCTAGTATAATCGTTTCCACATCAGAGGACTAGTTCACTTCTATCAGGCAACCAATTTGACACTTATTTGCAAACATTTATTTTGCATATGCCTTGAAGCAATATAACTATACATGCTTGTATTGAAATTCCAACTTGCTCATTCTCAGTTTACATTTCCGAAGAACGGAACATGGTTTGATCTCTTTGCGATAAAAAAAGTATCCTTTCCGTGCATGCAACATCTACGGTTTTTTTTACGTTTCCATACGAAAATAAATTTTTTCCATTTGTGTATACAGAAAGGGCAAAATTGAAAAATCAAACTGCCGTTTGTTCGTTCATTTTTGATTCCCTTGTTGTTCATTCTTATTATGTGTCTGTTCACAATGTGTCACATCTACTTTTCATTTGTTTAAGTTAAAAATTCCTCACCATTGAATTTATAGGAAAGTTTTATAACTTTTGATATTTATATTTTTTTTTCAGGTGGTGCATTTTAAGATCATCAGTCTGTGTTTGCGCGTGAAAAAAAAGGTCTATACAGCTACTCATACATCAACTTAACAAATATGTGTACATAGTTCATCATGTGCAGCGTGGAATAATGAATATTGCAGAATTTCAAAGTGCAATGAAGACAGAAAAAAAGCACTGTGTATCCGATTGACCGTCGCCCATGTGATTGGATCAATATTAGGAGACTGGAAGATGATCGAGCGATCGAGTTCAGCCGTTACGGAAGTTGCTTTTGAATGTCGCATTTTCATTCGTTAAAAAAAACGCGGATAAGTTTGTTTCGCACAAAAGTTATTTCTACTTTTGTTGTAGTTTGTTTGGACAGGTTCCGATGGGTGACACAAATTTGACAGTGAAACGTTTGCCTTGTTTTGAATTAAATAAAGCCCTGAAAAATTGATGAAATGAAAGTACGCGCTTTCATCCGAATGTTAATTCCGCTTAATTTTAATCCGTTTTGAGATCTTATTGTAGACTATTTCTTTTGTGAAAACTTACGTTATTTTTCAAAGAAGAAAAAAATAATAATCCTGAAGACATTTACTGACTGTAATAATTTGACAATTCAACCAATTGAAGCGTAAGAATAAGGAAGAAAATTGTATTAGAATTCACTGCTTTCGATTATATTATATTCCTTTGTCTATGAAACGATAGTATTTTGAAGGATGACATAACGAAGGGAACTTGATCTTCGCACAAAACGTCAGATGTTCCTTTGTTATCTAGGTAGCTGAGTACCTCTGATTGCTGAAAGTGCTGGTTGTAATTTATTATCATCATGGGCGTCTAATTATCATTCGTTTACATCACTTCTAAAGTACTGTATAATTATTTGCACTTCTAGTACAAAGGGATATGAAACCATTATGTATCTATTAATTTGGACAGTCGTTTTTACTTGATGTACATGATTTTATAAAGATTTCAAAATTAAAATAGCGAAAATAGTGGAATGATTAAGAAACAGGAATAATAATTGAAATTAAATATTCAATTAGAATAAAACGAAAATCATTAAAAAATTATATCCTCCTGTAATATAATTTGTTGGCACGTTGTCCACAAAAAGCAAGGTAAATCGGATTCCACGATTCACTTAACGACGAAACAGTCCATTATCTCATTAATTTTTATTAAAATTTAAATCGATTTACCAGTGTTATTTAATTACAAGTTGTCGTCGATGCGGGAGCAACTGGAGCTCAGCTTATAAATCCTGTGGGAAGATCGAATTTGTTCGAGACCTGTGCGATTTTGTCGAAGCTCATTTTCTGATCTCCAAAATGAAATTCGATTGATTCAATTTGACTATTGTTGGAAAAAATGTATAATCAAACATTTTCTTTTCGTTACAATATATTTTATATTTTATCGGTCTAATCAGAACATTTTTTGTTATAAACACTAACCGAATGTTTCCAAATCCTCTTCAGCTTAGGTCAGATATACTTCACTTTTGAGATGATAGTACTCATCAAGAAAGTTTCAAGCCATTACTCTGAAATCCTTGCAAATTTTAGAGAACCAATTGACGTTTCGGCAATACATGTTATACATGAATCGATAAGGTAAACGCATAGTATTTCTTTAAAACACAACTTTGATTCGCAATGGAATGAGAAAGACAAGCAACGCTCTAATCTAATAGATAGAGCTCGGTTTTTCTGTCCAATTCGTTCGCCCACCAACGATAATACAAGAGTGAAATTGAAGCTCGGATGACAAAAACAGCAGCGTTTCTCGTTAAATTTTGCACTTCATTCTTAGGAAATAAGAGCTTTTTTATGTAAAACCCATTACAACTCAACCTTCGGCTGTGGACAATTTTAGACGCATGTAATTGGATTCGCATTCTCGAACGTAAATATTCGCGAGTAATCCGTTATTGCTATTGTTCATCGTATGAAATATCAGAAATCGATTATTAATTCGCGATTAAAAAGCCAAATACACATTAGCACTCGGAGGTATTAAAATATATTCAATTATGTTTTTTATCTAAATGAATCGCAGTTTAATTTGACTAAATTAAAGTGCAACGAATATTAAAATATCATTAAATTGCAACATTGAAATGGTTACCTTTTTAGCGGACATTCTGCAAACGAAATATTTCGCTCGTTTGCTTTTATAGAAGCTTTGAAAAAGTCGACGAGAATATTTTTTTACTAAAAGCTCTCTTCTCTATTCTGGAAAAGGACAGCGATGGATTGAAATAGCCAAACAAGGGATGCAAGCAAGGTTACGTGAAAAATTGGCATACTCCTGTTGGTAGGTATAGTTTTCATACACAGATGGTAATGAGTACATAATTTCGCGACATGCTGTTATGATGCGCATAAAAAACGTCACTACACGGTTCCTTACAAGATCATATTTTATTACGGACCGAAATTTCAGTTACATAAATTCAATTTGCACAACCTTGGTATGGTTCGCTTTCTTACCACACTTTTTTATATTTGTTTTGAAACTTTAGTACTAATTTTTGCTATTGATGTGATGACGCATTTTTAAAATATGATAATTTGTATTATTTGTTATTTTTGTTAAAAAACTAAACTAGACTAGATTTTATTGATTTGATTTTAAAATCGGCGCTAAAAAGATAATTAGCGTGTGCGTTGAAATAACAAAGTTCATATTTAACGCGTGTTACACAGTTCATCGCACTTAGTGGTTGACAAAAATAAACTCAAAAATTGTCACAGGCAAAATTCAAAGGTGAGAAAAAAATGCAAATTAAGTTATTTGCCAGCACAGTTTAATATCTATGGTAATTTTTTTCTTTGGCAGCAAAACGAAATTGTGTTAATTTCACTTTTAAAAAAAACTACGTTTGCCATGGATCAGAGTATATTTTGAAGCCAGCATTCCACAGATGCAATCTCGTTTCAATGGCAATTCATGAAATTAAAACGGTTCATACCATTTCAGAACGCCGTGCAAAACGCGACATTCAAACGCAAGTACAAAAGTTAATGTTTGTCAAAGATCTAATTTTCTCGTTGATTTGAGCGCGGGATGAAGGATTATTGAAGTTTTACAAAAGAACAAGATTCCGCGTTGCCTTTTTATAAACTTAGCATCTCTAATAATAACTAATACGTTTTATGAATATTACAATCGATATAATACTCTTTGAAAGGTTTCGTAGCATCAAATAAATTCAAACATCGAACAAATTCAAATGAAAAATGAAACTGCGCATGTTGAAGTGTATATAAGGAAAGTGTTTTCTTTTTCTATCGTGATGAGCGATTGAACGAAATTTATTTGATTTCGCGGTAGAGCAAGCAGGACGAAAAAAGTAGCAATTGCGATAGAAAAAAGTGGCGCTTGAATATTTTACTGAACTGATATCAAGATGATGAATGGACACATATGCACTGTTGTAAGTTGCGGACTCCGCATGTTTCTGTAATCCATTTATCTAATGTCACATTCTCCACTTTTAACATGCGGCACTGTCTCGCCACTCTTTCAGTTGCGATTGATAAACAGTTTCTGCGTGTCAAACTGTTATCCCTTGCCTTAGCGAAACACAAATCTCCACACACGATCACATTGCATATAATTTGCGCGATTTTATCAAAAAAAGTGCTCTCCAATTGTGGGAAAATAGGATAATATAAAACAATACTTGGCTCGGTTTTTAATTCAAGTCATTAACGCGTTTAACTTTCAACTTTTTAAAAGAATGTAAAACAAAACAAACAACTGTTACATGCATTCTTTTACATAAAAAAAAGCGAAATGACGTTTCCACATATAAAGTGGGTAATTAAAAGTGAATGAGCCTTTGGGGAAATATTCCTATTTGAATATAGACGCGTAAATAAATAAAACTTGAAACTGTGCTGCGATGAAAACGAAATGAGGGGATAATTTAAATGAAATGAATGTGAAAAACAAATGACGTATTTTGTGTAGTGTGAAGAGATTGAAAAGTAATGACTTTTTTGAGTTTTTAATCAGTATTGTAAATTATTATTAAATAATTAGTTAATTCATAAGAACAATAAAATTTTTTGACAAATTAAGTTCAATTAAATTTTTTAGCGAGACATTTTGAATACCCCATGTCCTCTTCTTCTGGTTGACTCACTATAACCTTTATTGTAAAATGTAAATTTTAGGTAGTTTCGAGAGTGTCAAGTAAATGTTACAAGGAAATATTATACATTGTAAAATGTAAATTACGTGTGTATAAATTGAAATCACTTTATCTCATTCTCTTAAATAAACTTGGAGCTTCGACAATTGACTCCAACAAGAAACTGCTTCAACTCAATTACCAACGTTTATGATGTGAAACATATATCTGCACTTGTTACATCGTTTGCAAATGGTCCGTTAGAAAGGAAATTAATTTTACAGACAATGCCATCGGTTTCGTAAAAAATTTTGAATACAGATTTGTTTTGTTCAAATTGAACAGAAATAAAGTTTCAAGGCACAGAAATATTCAAAATGGAATGAAAGTATCAATAGAAATGAAAAAATTTCTCTCCATTCGAGGAAATTCTTTTGTGTATTATATTATTTATACGCGATACACTGCAAATAAAAAATCATTCAAAATATTTACCACAGATAAAATCTTATAAATCTTATAAATCTTATTTTTTGTAGATAGGAATTCAATTTCGTTAGTAAAAATATCAAAAGGAAATCTAATTTCACTAATGATCCAACTTTTGTTTGTTCTTTTAGATTCATCACTAATTTGATACAATTTTATATAAGGCTGCCAAAACTATTTTCATCGGAATAGGAAACGTGCGTCCATTACAATGGTACAATGCAGCTATTGCTCCTCCATTTGCCTTTACACCTGTCTGAGAATTGCTATTCTGCGAACATCTTCGATCTGTCTCTGAATTAAATATATTAATACGAAACAAAGATTTCTTGTTTTTGTGTTTCTCTGTAGTGAAACTTTTGTGGAAGTATATAAAAATCTTAAGATTAATGGTTACAAAAGATAGGGAAATTGTATTTTTGAAAAAGTGGATAGAAACTTTTACGTTGGAAAATTGTTAAGGTAAACTTTATGTTCGCAAGTGGTATATTCAAGATAAATTTTACGCGTGTTGGATTAACTCATTACCATGTAAAGGACAATTTCCAGGAAACGTGCGGCGAATGCCACGTCTTACACACTGCTTTTTTGTTGTCTCGTTTACCGGATATTATAAGATGCTCGACGTTCGAAGTTATTAAATTGAAAACGTTTACAAACAATATGGTCTAGACTCCTACACGATTTTTGAAAAGTCAAGAAAAACAAATGTCAGATATCTATTTATGTATTTATGAAACAAACAATAAAAAATGAAAACAACTCAATAAAAAATTGTTGTTTTTGAAATTCATCAAAAGCAAAAAAATATAGTGGATACTTGTAATCTTGAAATCGCATTCAATTGATGGTTAAAAGTCAATTTAGTATAACGAGCTGAATCACGAAAAGCAAATTTAAAAAAACGATATCGCTTTCAATCAAATGACTATCCTCAGAAAAGAAGTTGACCGTCTCTACTGAACTTGAGGGAATCATTAATTTATATTTTGTTCACATCCTGTAATTTACTCAACTCAATCCTTCTTTATAATTGATTTGAAACTTTAGTGCTATTATTTGCCATTGGTGTGATAAAACATTTTCAAAGTATGATGAACTTTTCAAAATTTGTATTTTTCGCAAAATTTTTAACGAAAATTTTCCTCGCACAAATGTTATGTAAACGCATTGACAGCCCAAAATGGGTTAAACGTCACGTTTAATGTAATAATTCAAATGCTTTGTCAATTTTCAAAATTCCATCATAAATAGTTTACGGTAATTTGTAATGAAATTCACTCTTATATAGAAGAGTAAATTCTTAAAATATCATTTTATTTTAAATTTACTCTTATATAGAAGAGTAAATTCTTAAAATATCATTTTATTTTAAATTTCATTTTATTTTAAATTTACTCTTCTATATCTATATTCCTCTATATATATCATGAAGATAGTTCGCACATTTCCTTTCGAACATCTCTTTTTATCTTATACACAAACGGTTTTAAGCGATTTCATTACATTCATCTCATTTGAAATTGAAAATCGTTTTCAGTGAAAAATCGATTCATTTCAATTTCAAATGATTTTCTCAACCAACCATATCGATCTCCAAACTGACAATCAAATTTATCATTTCTGTAAGAATATTTTCTCATGTAACAATGTTACAATTGTAATAGGAAAAATAGTGCTTTAAATCAGTCCACTCAGAGGAATTTCATGGTTTCAAAACATTTTATTTTAAGATTTCAAAATAACATCTTATTATTGAATAACACAACAAAATTCAACCTATAATATGTTAAAAATTAGACTAATGAAACTTGAAAGGCAGTTTTGGAATGATTTCAACAGATGTAACTTCATGTGCCTTGATAGTTACAATACAATTCCCCAATTATTGACGGACAGAGGATTATCCTATGGCAAAATGAACCAAACGAATCAACTCGAACGAAATATTAGGGTAAATGAACCAATGAATGACCGATTAAGATTCGGTACCAGTGATTGACCGCCCATTTAAAATACATTGTCCATCTTTGACACTCAAATATTGGTGCAGTCACCCTACGTGATTTCATTTTTATAACACGTAAATAAACTTTGATTTTTATTATTACATTTACTATTAATGTATATAAAAAATTATGTTCAAAAAAATTAATGTTAAAATATTGTTACTAAACGTAGTATTTGCATAGGATTATCCTATGGGCATCAAGGAATGATACGTTGAACGTGGAGAAATCATTCGTTGAAGTGGCGTAGGCGATTCAGTCGTGAAAATTTAACTTGTTATCCGATGAACGAAAACGAATTATTGTTTAATATTTACCTTATGATTCCTCTTTTCTTATTTCTGTGGCTGTGAGGAAAAAACAGTTAAGTGCTTTTTCATACATTCAAGTTAAAAACATATTTTACGTTATTTTTTTATCTACTTCTGTAAGACGAACTCAAAAAAGTGTTGCTATGGAGATCAAAAAACTATAAAATTCACAAGTTTCAACATTATTCAGAACTGTAATTTTGTTTAAAAAAATGTTTAAAAAAATGTTTTCAATTGGTAGTTAACTGGTTTTTTCTCACAGCCACATCAGATTTAATGTATCAAATAATAACATTGAATATCATACAATTTTGTAATAATTGTGAAATAATTTAATTTTTAAGGTTTCAAAACATCAAATTTCTTTGCCACAATGGTTTCCTTTTACACGTAATAAATTGAAATTGAATCTGAAAACATGAAATTTCTCTCGGTGTACGAATTAAACTAAATTTGACAAATTTACAAGTTTAAATGTTCAATTTAATTTCAAAATTCACATGATCGCAATAACGCTTCATTTAAAGTGATATAATCATCCAAATAATATTCAAATAAATGGGACATGCAAAATCGACAATTAGGTTGGACCAAAATTGTATCTCATAATGCCATTTCGTCTTCAATGGTGATGAAAACATTGCAAATTCAAGAAGGAGGTAATTAAAGTCTTTTTGAAGTCTTGCAAGCATATCTCCAACTGAATAATACATTATCACGTCCCCAATTTACGGGAAACTATTGCAAATTTACGGTTTAACAGGCGAATAAAATTTGCTGCGAAAGAAAAAGTTGAACGAAAATTGATTACAATTTCAATTTAAATTTGAGATATCCTTTAATTTCATTCAAGACCTTCGTTGGACAAAAAATTGGGTCGATTTTATTTCTGGAAGATAGGGTGCGTAGTAGCGCTCTACTAAACTGTTTCGTCCATCATATTCAAATTCTCAAATGAAAGAATATTTCAAAGTAGCAGATAAAAATGCGATTTCACGGACTGATCTTGTTAGATGCCATGTTTCCCGGCTCCGGCTGTAGTTGAATATTTATAATTTCATCAAACTGACATTATCATTTGTAAGGTAACATATTGTGTAAAGTAACATAGATTGGACTTTTCCTTTCATCTGTTTGAATAATCACATACTTGAAAGTCTTTTATCAATGAAAATGACTTTCAAAAACTTATCCCTAAGATCTTTCTATTGGCGATTAAATGAACTATCTTGATAAAAAAGAATATAGTGAATCTTGATTCTGAATGAAAAAAAAATATTTTGTTAATTAATGCGTTGAATAATAATATTTGGATTAAAAAACCGAAGTACAATTCTCTAATTTTAGAACAATGTGCTAGCCATTGTCAACTGTGAAATTGACAAACGTTGTTGATCCGCTGATGCGGTAGTTTTAGAAGAGCATGTCGACGTTTAGTCCGGCATACTGGAGTAGCCGCAGACTTGTTTAAATTCTTGGGAGGACTATAATATCAATATATCCTTTGACTTAAATATAAAAGATGACAATAACCTTTGTTTTCTAGAAGGCATATTACGTAAGAATGAATATTAAATTGGGTAATATCTTGAACAATAAAATTTGCTTATATGCCCTGCTGACGATTCCCAGATGTATTAAACTCGGCCGTCAAACAAGCTAGACAAATATAAGGGCGAACAACTGGATTCGCATATTCAAGTAATTCATTCGCGCGTCCTCCATTCTCATTGAAACGATAAGATTTTTTTATACAAGATTTATGCAAAACGATACAGTTTTCATTATTAATTATTAAATGAATTTAATAAAATATTTAATATAAAAATTAAATAATCAATTAAAGTCAAATAAATATGTTTTTGTAGTTTTTTTAATTAATATTGAGCGGTCAAATTTTATTGCACAAGAATTAAAGTTGTTCCAGTGAATGTCCCAGGTGCTACACCTATACTAACCACAAAAATTACAACATAAAACAAATAAGTTTTCGATTTCAATATTTATTCTAATTCAAATTCAAAATATTTTATTAGTTCTTTTGCCTTATTTATATATTCATTTTAATTTATACTGACGTAATGCCTGGTTTGGGGAAAACGTGAAGTCATTCGTTGGTATAATCTGTCAATCACTAGTTCTTCTGACCATGAGATATTAAAAAATGAAAATAAAATTATATGTTGATAAGAACATTTTTTTAAAAATGAAATATTGATCTATGATATATCATTGGCATACCCCACTGCGTTTTTTATTAATTTTGGATTTATTGAATTTCTAAAAAAATTCTCACCCGGTTATTCAATGATGCTTTTACCCTAATTCGAAAATGATGTTCAAGTTCAAAGTAATTTCAATAAAAAATATTCAAAAGTTGAATAAAAAATGTATTTATTCGTCGATTCGATACTGTGCGATATTTATGACCAAATACGCAAAAAACCTTATACGCAATCTGGTGGTAACAATCTGGAATAGACAGACTCGGCACTAACTACAATATCACCGACTTGTTTACAGCCGTACAATATGCTGCATTGTACCACACAATTCGGGTATGCGTTTCTCTTTGAAGCGCAATTTAATCAGGCAACGCTAGACACACATACGGTCGCAGTAGACTTTGCATAAATTTTTATCTTACTTTCATTGTTTCATAGCAAGATCGATTCTTAAATCTTACGAATCTTATTTATAGAAATATCTGTGAACAGTATACTGATCTGGTATACAAAATAAGCTGTCTTACTTCGGTTTCTGTATGGGTAAGCTGGTTTATTTCGAATCACAACTAATACAGTCTTCCGGATGCGTCCACTGGGAGATCTTATCAGTACAACTTGAATATTAACTATCCGAGTTGTCAAACGTCAGTTCAGATTAAGTTAATCTGGTCAGGGGTAATTTTGGCATGAGTTTCTAAAAAAAACTGAAACTCACCAAATTAAATTGTTTTATAGATTGGAACTCCATAACGGAAACAGTTGATGAGATTTTTGTAGGACCTTGTTTAAATTTAAAGTTCGAATTGGATGTAATTTTGATAAATACCTTTCATTCTGGACTTTATATACTTAAGAGTCTTTTTAATCAAAACTCTAATTGAATGTAGATGGTATTATATGTTCAAATTTTAATGTAGTACTTGGTTAGAACAAAATAATATATAAAAGCTATAAATTAAGACCGGGACTTTAACGATAACAGTTTGAATGAAAATAATCTGAAACGGTTCTGAAACAACTAATACGTTTAAAAATAATTAAAGCCCTAAGAAACATTAGGTCATTCATTGGTACCCGCTCAAATATTGGTGCAGACACCCTATGTGAAATTTTCATGTTATTAAATAAATCCAAAAATCATAGAATCAGACGATTCTACGGTGTTAACAAAATCGCCTGATATTTTGAAATGAAAAATGTTGAGATTGACGTTCCAGCACTGAACATAGTCATTGAACTATTGAAAATCAAGGTTCAATATGAAACGTGAACATTCAACGTTGGGAACGAATATCCAAAATGAAAAGTTTACTTTTAATGTTGGTAGCAAACACTGGAAAATCATTATAACACTCAAATAGAAAATTGATGCTGAATAATTGAGAGTTTCTTGCATACGGGATTAAAAAAATTAAATTCAAATTATCTTTTGAAAATAAACATCTACAGTCTGTTTTGGTTTTAATAAAGGTTATATCAATAAAATCGTCAATTTTTTTACTATGGATATGTGCTCATGTTTTGTATTTGCTGTTTCGTGATCAAGCACGATTTCGTGGAATAAATTTGTTTAGTTTTTTTGATGTCTCATGCAAAGGTTAAACATTTGATAGCAAGCTTGATTTTTGTTGTCACTTATACTAATGAACGTATTAATACGAAAATTATTAAAACGAAGACTATTTTTTGTTCAATGTTGAACCGAAAATTGAAATTACCATCTTGTACATATAAATGCACGGAGAAGAAAACGGCGAAATGAAAGAATATGACAGCGCGATTGGTGTTTCGATAAGAACAAGATCAAAGAGCCTTAGTCAACAAAAAAGGTCGTCCCGAAAAAACTTCTGTCACGCAGATAGTCTGTCTTTTCTCAGTAACTGCTTTCGTACTTTTTTACATAAAAAAAACCTGGAAATTTTTTGTTCAATTTTGTCGCCACGATTTTTTTTTCTCCGGAGCAAACATTTACTTTCATCGTTACAATAAAATGTATATTAATAAGTTGATGAGAAAAATGATAACAAATTAGACTTTGTACAGTGTTATCGTCAGGGTGTAATTAATTAAAACTTTGCACTGATCAATATTGGAACTAATTTTTAACAGAGTTCGGATACATAACACATCGCACAATGTTCAGATTGTATATTATTTACATATTGTATGTGAAATACTAATTAATTATTGAGTTTCTGATAATTCATATCAGCCCTGAATGTCATGACCACGTTAGTTATTGAACTCCCTATTTAATTTTGGCTATGACTTTCAATCTAAAACGATTATTTGATAAATGTAGCAAACCGATAAACTTAATTAAACTGAACACAGTAACAACATTTTTGAAATGTTTTTTTGGAGAGAATTCAATTGTTTCCTCTTTTGATTTTATATATTTCATTTAAATTGTCGCAAACAGACGTTTCAGTAAAGAGAAGAGCAAATAATCAACTGAATAAGTGTTGAAACATGAACGCAGAGATTTCATTATGTCAGATTGCTGCACAAGCACATTCTGTCTTACAAGATTCTACCTACAAACCATGCCCACTTTATTTACAAATACTTCTCCTGGATTTACGTATCACGTGTTTTATTTGTTTTCACGAATATGATTTATTTATTCGTAGTCTGAATAGTTTTCATATCGACTTATAATCTTATTTAGTTTTATCAAACGAAGACTGAAATATTTTTATTTATTTATTTTAGATTTAACGGTACAACCTGGTAAGGCTACAGAGATGGTAATACATTTTTCATGAAAGCAAATATCATGAAAAATAAATTGTTTTTACTTTATTTGTTTACATAATAATAATCAATAAAATATCAACGAAATATTTCTTTTTTGAGAGACGAATTTCGTTTAATGCAATCTTGAAATTGAAGTATTATTTCCTCCAAGTCTGTGATAACGGATCAGACAAAACTGAGGAGATCTTGTTATGTCGCTTTAGCAATTTCTAAGTCTGCGATTGTAAGAAAATGATCGTGTTCTGTGGCGTAAAAATAGATCGAGCGAGGGCTAAATCCGCGTTCGCGAATGAATCAAAACGACGAGGAAAAATGAGCGGATAAATTTTTGAGAAATGGAAAAGCCGAACAAATGACGTGATAAGGAGCAGAGGCTTGAGTGCGATCGAGATACCCGGGTTGGAATGCGTGATCGCTGGCACGTACGAAATGATCAGAGGCACAATTACCGAGCGCACATGAAGCGGCGATAAGACGACCGACCTGCTAACAATACGATTCAAAGTCACGGCTACATGATTTCAATTACTCGGCGCAATTGCGCTCGGCGTTTACTTACGACAGCGAGATTACGATGCACACGTGTGTTTTTCACCGTTCGATGGCATGCACGTTTATCGCGCGCGGTTTCGCGCCAATTCATTGACAGTCCGCAATTGCGCACGTGGAGCGTTCATTGTTTTTTGTTGTTGTTAACAAATCACAAATATTTCAGGCATTTTTTAATCGACCTCCGATGAATTAAATGACGCAAGTTAATCACACCACTTTTCTCCATTTCATTCCTGAGCTTTGAATCATTCAAGTACTGCAAGCTGAAGAATCTGACCGATCTGATTGATCAATACATGAAGATATTTTTCAAATTTGCTTTATTTTAGTTGCAATATTTAATTCATATCATACAATATTTAACGGGGTCAATTTAATTGGTAATACAAGTTGAATAAAGTTTCAATTAATATTGATTCTTTCATTAAATCAAGTGAGGAATTTTGATAAACGTAAAATGATATTTCAGAAGAAACTTTCGTCAAAGGAAGCTGAAAGGACTAAATGAATAATGTGATGATAATAATATACTAATAAATATTGTATCTTTGTAGTAACATTTCAGTATCTTTCAAGTCCGTATTTATTTCATATTTCTAGATTATTTTTTGTCCCCGTATATTGTTTTGTAGTTGATAAGCATACTCATGTCAATGTGAAATCATATATCTTGTAACACATATTCGCAATGCATCATTTTTGCACTTCCCAATTAAACAAAAATATCAGCTTTCAAAAATCTTTTGTTATTTTACAACAGTCTTTTCGTTATTATACTACAGAAAAAGTTGTGCAAAAAACTTTCCCCATTGTCACAATTTCAACGTTTTTAATGTGATCTCTATTTTCGGTTCGTTGAAATAAAAGCGAACAATATATCATTTACTTTAGTTCCATTTTAGGAGGCGTCAGTGCTACAAGGCAGCTAACAGCCCCGCGGCCACAAAAATTACGTACTGGGTATGTATTGATGGCCATACCCCGCCGATCCAGTTACGAACCGACGCGCTATAAAAGTAGCGAGTACCCTTTTTAAATCTAAGTTGGGTTAGACATCCGTTAAATAAAATCTTTATCTCAGCCTTGTTGCGGAAAGGCGACTTTCACGGTCGCCACCTAGCGGTTGATTCTGCATAATTTTTTGCGCGCCGAAGTTTTTAAATCAATAAATTTATTTGTAATACAAAATATGGCGTCGCATAAAAAATGATTAAAAATGGAAATTATCATACAAAATGTAGGAATAATTGTTGCACATATTGAATGTAGAGGCCAATTATTATACTGGGGTATTACGAAGAATATATTATGTAATAATGATATTAGTAACATTCATAATTATGTTCTATAATATGCATTCCCAAAATTATAAGTAATAATTATTCGCCTTTGTTATTACTGACTCGAAATTTGAAATAAATCGTTCGTCTGCATGCTATGGTTCATTATGTTTAAACAAGCATTTTTCGTCAAAAATAACACAGGCCTTTATTAAAAATGAACTAATTATTATATTATCAACTAATTAAAAAATTAATTA
>JAPYZS010002332.1:0-13976 GCA_030522925.1 Trissolcus japonicus
TCATATAGTGATTAGGTCCACCACATCAATACTTTAGTTCTGGAAGCTTCCCCTTCTTCTTCAATATGGCTGCCTTTTTATAAAGACAGAATTAGGAAACATAGAGACAGCACTACGAAAAGAACGAATGTAAACACATGAAATTGTCACGTGACCCACCACACATTCAAAGATTCTTCGTTCCAACGATGATTGGTTGAGCTCACACCCATACTGATTCGTGCTGTTCCAAAATTAAAGTGTTAAATATCTCTGTTTTTTTTTTAATAAAATATAAGTTACATTTTTGAGCATATTGATTCAACAGAAATTAAAACAAATTTAATTAATCAGTGTTTTCCATGCAGTATAAATGAAAAATAAAAAGCAAAAAAACACACAATACATCAAATAGAACAAAACAAAAAAACACACAATACATCAAATAGAACAAAAAATATTTTAAGTTTAAATGAATCAGTACTTGAAAATACTTGATGATAACTGATGATTACTGAGTAGGAAAAATAAAATAAACGATCCTGAAAATGAGAATTCGAATCATATTTCAGATTTAGTTTATTCGCATGTTATATAATATGAAATTAAGAATAGGATATAAATATAAAATCAATATAAAAAAAATATATTTGTCAGATCTTAAGATATTTTTGTTCATATTTAATCGATACATATGTTGCAAAGATACAATGAAAACTTGTAAAAATAACAATCAATTGACAATTTCAATTTTTATGAAGATTTTCAAAGAATAAACTTTATTTGGTGCAAGCGAGCATTGTCGGGGAAAATCAAAATACATCCTTATAATTTTATTACAAAAGGCAGACTACTTTTCTCATTTAGATTATCAATAACGTTTAAATAGAATATTCACATCACTGCAACAATGTAGTATTTAATTTCTAGAGAACCGCAAAATTAGATACTTATAGTATTTACAAACATCAAAATCCTGGAAATCTTGAGTGAGATAGTTGTGCAATACAAACAAATTGTATGCATTCGCTGTGAATCACTTTTATACAATAATAAATACACTCGAATACAGCAGGATTTATTTACAAACAATCATGTGAGATTATATGTATCAAACTCTTCTGCAAACAAACGTTAACTCATATCGAATTCAATCATTGTCTCTTCAAGATGAATGTTATTCTAAGAATTTTCCAAAGGCTATATTAATTTATCCATAGTCTCGACACTGTGTTTATTCTCATTAATAGGAACTAGTTAATTTTGAATTAACAAAGTAAAACAACGATTTTTTTGCAAAATAAATTTGTAATATTTTGTAACCATTTTTTATGCTTTATACAGTTGTTATTACAAATTATATCATTAATTCTGCTTAGCTGTCATATCACGGATTCAAGAAGAAAAAAAAGAATTGAAATGCGAATACTACACTTAACATTCCAATAGTATGTTCATCATTTCAAAATTTTTAAGTAAGACTACATTTAAATACATTTTTTACACGCGAAGTCTTTGCGTTGAAGTTGAATGAAGCAGTGGAATACTCATGAAATCGTTTGAATAATGATCGACTTGTTGATCAGTAAATTACAGAACTTTATAAACACAAAATTATAGATAAAAGTTTAAAGATGCATCGTTAAGTAAGAAGATTGTAATTCATTTCATTGATGTTTATTCGGCATCTTTGATTAATTTGAAAAATTAGTCCTTGTACTGCTTCCTGAAGGCGCCGACGTTGTTGGCGATGAGGTAGATGAAGTTGTGCTACTACTGCTCGACTGGGTCGGCGAGCTGCAAAGAAAACCAAACGAACATTATTATTTCCCATTTTTTTCAATTTCTGTACATATTAGTCTTTTGACACTTAAATAAATTATTCAAAATGTTGTTAGTTTCAAATAAATATTGCAACTTACCTTCTGTTTATTATAGTTAGAAGATTCAGTAGTTACACTCAGGAATTTCTAGTTTAAATTCAAACAATATATTTAGAATATAAATTATAATGTTCAAACAATTATGAATTGTATTTAAAGTGTCAAAAGACTATGAAACTTGATTTAAAAAATGAATGAACAAAACATACTCGTAAAAATATAGTATGTCTTAAATTATTATTCATTAAAAAAATAATAAAAAACGTGGATTATGATTATCATGACAACAAATTATAAAATTGTTCAATGTTAATTTATTAAATTGACGAAAATGATCGATTAACTTTCAATAAATTACAAGTTTGTATGAAAAATAAAAATACATTCAATGTATATGTGTAAATTAAGTTATAACAATCATTGATCGTGAAATAAAAATAAATTTGATAGATTGATCAATTAATTTTGTAGTTGTTGTGATCAGATTACATTTTTTCAAAGTTATTAAAATTAATATATTTTGTTGCGTAGATGAAAAATGTCATTCATTTCCTATATAATTAATTTTTTTATTATATCTTTCTTCCCTGTAGTATGATGACAATTGTTGATTCAGAATTACCTAAATATGGTGGCTAAATTGACTGTGTCTTGAGATTGCGCTTCATTTCCTGCATCAGACGAGCTTTGTTCACTTAAACTTTGTCTACATATAGGACACGTTCCATGCTAAAATTGATAACAAATTTGATTAATTTTTTATAATTGTAACCAAAATTAACGTGTAAATTTGACCAACTTACCAATTCCAACCATGGAACAATACAAGGTACGTGATAGAGATGCTGACAAGGTAATTGCTTAACACTTTCAGAAAGTACAAAATCTTCCCAGCACACAGAACATTGCAGTTTCGTATCTATACAACATTCAAAAACAGATCATCATTTTAATTGAATTTCATTTGTGTTGCTAGTGAAAGAGAACTGATGACAAAAAATTACTCACCAATATGTGATTGTGCTACTGGAATAATTGGTATTTCATCAATTTGTTTTTTTGGTAATGGAGGTGGACCAGTTCCGTCCATTTGATTTAATAACTGTGTAACAATAGCATCAAGTCCATCTCGGCCCCATACATAATCTCCATGATTTTCCAGTAACAGGCTAATATTTAATCTATATTAATATAATTTATTTTGGTTAGTATCAAGACAAATCAGTGAATTTCGGTTTTCCTCCATCCACTGGCTCAGGCTGAAGACAAGCAATGGGTTACTTGAAACTCTTTGCTCATAAAAAGTGCAATATTTAAAAAATTATAAAAATCAACCAAACACAAAAAAGTCAGTCAAAAATCAACAAAGTATTTGGATTTGATGTTGAACGAAATGTTTATACGTACAACGGTCCTTGCTGTCCTTGTATCGGTAAATTCATCCCCGTTAAATTTGCTATGAAGTCCTGAATCAAATTTTCGATGGGTAGCTGCAAAGCACGGGCATCGCTGTTGAAAAAACAAACAAATAAATATAATATATTAAATTACATCCAACTATATAACTATAAAAATCAGTTTATATTTATTAACAATTATAATATTATACTTGCACTGAAGAGTACTAATTCAATTAATATTAATAATTTTAATAAAATTAATTATGAATTATGAAATGTGCTTTAAGTTTTAATGTAAGTGCTATGAATTGAACTTTTTTTTAATTCGAGCATATTAATGATTTTTAAAGTAAACAACCAAGTAGGCACTATGCGATGAGAAAAGAAGTCTTTTTTGATTTAATATTATTTAATGAAAAGATGTTTCCAAACAAGACAAATTAAAGTAATGCAATTTTTATGAAAGTTTCAATCAAATAATACTTACTAAACAATCATAACATATCAAATTATTCTTCAAACAAGTACTTTTCTTGGTCTAAATTATTGTTTCTTCTTTATATTCATCGTCAATTCATATTTTTATTTTAATCTACATATGTATGAAGAATTTAGAAAAAAATAATGTTTTACATTTGAAACTTACGCATTTCTCTGCTGGCGACGCGACCTTCTTATCGCACGGTGCCTATATACGAATTTATTCAAAAAAATGTTTTTTTTTAATACAAAATGATATCGAAACAAAAGATAAAATCTTGTTCATCCAATCTTCTTTTGCAACACTGTACGAAAGCATTCATTAATTTGTCAAAATAAAAAGCAAACTTTTTTATGAACAAATCAAAATGACAAATAAGAAGAATTATTTGAATCAAGTAAAACAAATGTTATATTGGATTGATGAGTTAATTTTATGATATTTAATTTTATCATATGCAATGTTAAACAACCTCACGCTCCTAACATGACGGGAGTCATTGGTGTGAACTCGACGAGCCCTTCTTCTCCAGTTTTCTCTGGAAAAAGAGGTGCGCAGCTCATCGGGAAGAAGGTCTGTGTCCATTGACTCTTCGTAATCAAGACGCTGTGGACAATACAATTGAATTAGTATCAGCTACATGTGTCCTATTTGCCAGTTTTTACCATTATAGCATCACTCTTCAACACTTTATTTTTGCTCAACTTTTATAATATTCAATTAAATGTCGCTGCATAAAAAGAACTTATAAACAAAATAACTGTCATTGCAAATATCTATTTTTTTTATCACCGAGCCGGATCTTTCAATTTCGAATGATATTAAAGTTCAATCTATTTTTAAAACATTGTAATAAGCCACATTGATCAATATTGTTAAAATATTTTTATCAATTTCTCTCATTTCATAAGATTTAAATAGAAAATCTTAAGAAAAAACGAGTTGTAAAATCAATGTCCATGGATCCAGGTAATTATTTCAATTCCATATTTGACAAAACGCGTGTGACTCATGAAACGAAGTGAAAAAAAATGAAACTAATGTAAAAACATTGACTGCAGTTGCGATTTCAATTGAAATTGGACGATGAATTGTTGAGCGCCATCACCTGATAATCAGGTGACATTGCAGACTCAACATATTGCAATTACAATTATAATGAATCGTCGGGTTATTGAAGGTCGTTGGATAATCAAGTTTCATACTAACATCTAAATTGGGGTCCTCGCTGTTGGCATCGTTCATAAGTTCCTCAATGAATCCCGACGAGCATAGTGGACACTTGTAATCCTTTCAAACAAACGGTACAAAAATTTAATTAACAGTTGATCAAATAGTGCGGAGTCGCGCGCGTGGACAATTGCGTCGCTTCACAATGTTTTGTTTATGTCGCGGTGAAACTTCAGATCGATAAAAATGGCTCGTTCAAAATGCATCTTTTATTAATCTTGATCATTCTTGGCACATAACGTCGTCGTCAATCAAAAGAATATAATTTTTATAATTTTTTGTTTCAGTCAACGTAACATAAAGTAGTCTGATTAAAATTAAAATGAAGAGGTGAAACGAGAAATTTGCCGTTTTTTTCTGGCACGGAAGTGTGACGTTTATGGAGAGGTTGATTGTTGTCACAAAAATAAGTGGGCAATAACATTTTTTTTTTTTTTTTTTTTTTTTTTTTTTGAGAGAGAACGAAAACGGCCTGCGAGCTGGAACACGGTGGACATTTGGCGTACGAAGTTAAAATTACACATGACGAAATTCGCACGTTGGAAAAGACAATTAAAAAGCACGCCGAGTTTGGAGGTTGGATAAGAGATCTTGCTCGAGTTGAAACAGCAGCTTGAAAAGGTTTTGCTTCGCATCATCAGGATGTGGCGCACACAAACGTGTCGATTTCAAGCAATACTCACTGGAAGCAACGGGATATCAATTTCCCGGCTACACTGGTGACAAAAGAATTTCGACGGCATTCCATCCACCACGGCTTCGGCCATGTTTTTGACTTAAAGTCCACTCTGGATTTGCGTATTTTCCCAAAAAAATAACGTCTTCACGCGAGCCAATTCTCAAGTCTATCGTTAATATCACTCTCATGAACTGTGTTACCACAATCAATTGATCCGTAGGCTCATACACACGAACACACACGAGTGTCCGTCGCCTGCTGCTGCTATGACCTTTCGCATTGTCACACCAGATGACGCCTTCACCCTCATTTCCCGCCAATATTCAAAAACTTGCTTTCTTGATATTTTTCAACCATTTTATTTCATCTTCGCGTTTTTCAGTTTTTTTTTTTTTTTTTTTTTTGGATTCCTGAAATATTGTTGAGTGTGAATTTCGGTTAGGTTCTTGTTTTCTTATTAGATCGATTCTTATTTTCAAACAGAATAAATCGAAATGAATTATCATACTTATAGTAGGGTCACCTGTGACATCCCGAATTACTTTTACGAATTTTAAAATTAAAGTATTCTGGAGTAATGTTGTTAATTATTGATGGATGATAAACTTGTACAGACAATAAAATATTCCAAATAAATTGAATTTCAATAAAAAAAATCAGGATATCACACTTTACCCCGTGTGTCACAATTACCCCAGAAGATCCTAACTATATCAAAACTATAAACAAAAAAAATGACAGATTTACACAAACAAATTATTTTTGACAACTCTTCTCCATATTGATTTTCCTTTATCTGTTCTATAATTTTTTTATTTATTTACATTTTTATTTATTTCTAATTTTATTACACTATATGATTCAATTGTATGAAAATTAAATTACATATCTTTTCAATAATAGATGTTTTATTTTTAGCAAAGATCCGTTAGTTCATTAACCATTTTTATATGGAAAATATATAGTTTTTACCACACTGAAAAATAAGGGGGGGGGGCAAAAATGTCCCCGTCGGTTTTCGTGCATATGTTCTTATACCAAGAATAAAATGTCAAAAAATTCAAAAGTATGTGTGCTTATAGTAAGAGTTGGAAATTTGAAAAAATATTGTCCCCTATGGTTTTTTTATAAGTGTTAAAAAATAAACAAATTGTGTTTACTTGTACCCCATCTAGCGGTTGGTACATTAGGCCATGCGCTCGCGCAAACACAGCGAGAGACGAAACGGCTGTTGCTCGCTCTCGCGAGCATCGCTTTCGTGTTGGTGACCAATCGTCGCGCAGTCATTTTCGAAGCGCTAACAGAAGAGAGAGCGTTTATCATTTAATTGATGTGTACTTCTGATCGGCACAAGCTCCTCTTTTAAATTAAGACAGACATATCATTCAAAAAAGATTCGATCGAACCGTTCAACAGTGCAGTTTTTATTTCAATTTGATAACATGGCAATGTCACGATGTTATGGTCTTATAAAGTACATCCTAGTGATTGTGAATCTTATTTTTTGGGTAAGTTTCTTGCAAACTTGTTCTAATGATTTTTAAAAAATCACTTGACACATTTTCAAGCGACTATTAATTTTGTTTGTTTGCAATAGTCACTTATATAATCGAGCTATCAACAATGAGGAAAAAATATTATTTTGTGTTTAAAAATGCGGGCGTTTGGTGCGCCATTCAAACGCGCTTTATTTAAACCGCGATTCTGGATTTGTATTTTTTAATTGGTCTTTCGTTTTTCTATCAAAACACGAACGATAACGAAGTGAAAATTGTTGAGCTATTTTGGATCGACAATGTCATGGGAAGTGTGTATGGGATTTCGGTTAGCTACAGTCACGTTTACACATGCGCGTTCGGATGACGCGAACAGGGTGTTTAGTTAAAACACACGAAACCGCGCCAAATGCTCAAGTTTCTCACTTATTTTCTCCTCATATGAAATTTGACACTCTCAACTTACAATTACACTCTCACATTTTTTTGTTCACACACTGTGTATTACCCAAACTTGTCACATTTTTTCCCGTTCATTCGCCGCATATCAAACAACAAAAGTTGTGATTCTATACCTATTATCTCATTTACGAAACAAGCATTATCGAAACGCTGAATATAAATAATGATAATTTTGTGTGGGAAGATTGCATTTTCCTTTATTCGAGTCAGCCGTTCGTTCCATTAAACAAAATCTTGGACAACGATTCAAATTTTTTTCTCGTGCAAAATTTAAATCAACTTGTGGTATAAAAATAGACGGCATTAATCAATGGTCTTAAAAATATTCAAATTTGTGTTTTACAGGCGCACGAAATATTTTTTTTGTTAACAAAAAAAAAGTAATACATTTCTTGTTTCCGATAATCAATATTCTATTAATAAATTTCCTTTCGGGTTGTTTGGCATTTTTTCAACAACGGAAAAAGTTTCGCCTCTTGTTTTCTTAAGGGAGCATTAAATTAAAAATGACATCCTATTTGTGCGTGTACGTTTTTTGTTTTGTAAAATTAATTTTGCTTTTCAACTAATTTGAGTTGGCACAAATACGATAGTTGCAACCGCAATTGCCCCACGTATAAATTTGCCGGGACTTAAGATTCAAATATTATTCCGTTAAATGACCTAAGAGTGTACGTTATTGCCTTTCGGATGGATGTAGTAGGTCAGCAGGGTTGGGCTCACGAACAAGCATAAGTGCCTACGTATTTATGCAGCCTCTGCACAAAGGCATGGGCAGAATATAAGCATATCGATTTTAATCTCAAACGTTTTTTTTTATACAATTACATTGACTTGGCACCAAAACGGCTGCGACAATTTGTTTGCTGTCACGCTACACTTGCTCGATGACATAATGAACATCTCATCTCAGACGCTATGCCCATTCATTCCCGGCCGTTTATTTATGTATCAGTTCAATGAAACTTATTACTTGTGTCAGTTTTGTTTTCGCTACTATAAATATCAATTTATTTCTCTCTCCTATAATCAAATGACTGAATGAAGTTTGTTTCTCATTTCAATTTGAAATTAAAAAACATTTTTCAGGATAATTTGATGAATATTTTGGTCGGCTCCTTTGGGATGTGTGTCACGAAAATAAGAGATATGTGAATCACGTGTGGCACACGTGCAAGTTTTACAAAGCCCATCAGGTACAGAAGGCGACAGTCCAAAGCGTTCATTATAAAATACACGATCGCGTGAAAGAGAAAATATGTTTGGTTGATTATTTCGAAAAACCGGAGAGCAGTTGATTGTCGAGGCGACGAGAAAGGGAGAGCTTTTTCGCTATTGCGAAGAGCTAAGCTTAATTATTATTATTAGACGGCGGCGTGTCTGGAGGACGTGAACGAATGTGTTTAAATTTAGCAGCCCAGTCATAGTAGGAACATGCACTACCTACGTTAACGCGTCCTACGCCACGACCATATACTTATACGTTCAATGACTTTTGAAACGGCTTGTATGTTATATACATGATTGATTCGTTTTAGGCCACCGGCTTGACTGGGATAGTGCTTGCGGTATGGATGCTAACCGATCAGCGCTTTTTAATATCCCTCGCTCAGGAGCAAAACAATTTCAACGCGGGGATTTATATCTTACTGGCTGGCAGCTCTCTGATGCTTATAGTCGCTTTCCTCGGATGTTGCGGTGCCTTCCGCGAGTCGCAGGGAATGCTTTTAGGCTTTCTCAGCTGTCTCTTGGTTGTAATCGTAGCCCAGATCGCCGCGGCTGCTTGGCTCTATACCAACAGCGACCGATTGGAACAATTGCTTCGTCAATCGGTCATTAATACTGTCAAGGTAATTACTCTACTCTTAAATATAAAAGTCTATGAATTGCATATTATATATGCATATATAGAACCAATTATAATATTATATCAAATTTTTCAGCATGAATACGGCGTGATTGACTCAAGGACCCAAATCGTAGACGCTTATCAGTCAGGATTAGGTTGCTGTGGTGCAACCGGGCCTGCTGACTGGGCGGGCAGTAGATACGTGCGAAAAGATCCCTCCATGCCACTCAGTCTCACCGTCACTTCCGACTCCAATGTCAACTACCGAATCCCGGATTCATGTTGCAAAGAACGAGGCACTGCTGCATGCAGAATAGCTGTTCATACAAAAATCGCAGGATACGTCGATCCAGCGATTTATAACCAAGTGAGTTTGTCTTTAAATTATCACCACCTCAATGTTCAATGGTGCATTTTAATCATTGTTGAATTTTTTTTCAGGGATGTACTGACAAACTTTTAGAAGCTTTAAAGAACCAAAGCACTATTTTCTTGGGAGTTGCAATTGGTGTCGGCATATTGGAACTGCTGGGCGTAATGTTTTCACTGATCATGTGCTGTGCAATCGGCTCCTCCGACAGATATAAGGCATAAGCATGCAACAGCAGTACCATACATGTCGGAAAAATATTGCGCGATCCTGAACCCGCAATTCTGATTGTGCCACAAGAGAAGCGAAAATTGAATTGAATGCATCGCTTCGCATTTGGTGATATACGGCACAGGCAGAGAGACACAGACCAAAAATCAAGTCCGCATGCTAATGTACGAGCGACTCTTATTTGTAAGCAATTTGACATCTCATGTAGCGTGCGAGTACAATCCCCAAGAGAGCTGTCGGTCGATTCGAGCCTATCGACACAAATTTATCACCTAAGCGGACAAAATTTATACAATTATATACACTTTTATATAGGGATATTCATAATATATACCACATTGTATTAAGCGTTATTATTGTCGTTTGCAAACTGAATAATCGTTCATTTTTAAATGAATGTTTCATATACCAAATTTTGTACGGACATTGCAAATCGTGAAAAGACAATTCACAAAGATCGCAAATTCACCAGGATGAAATGCGATATATTCTTGTAATAAGCATTGAATTTTATTGTACCATGAAATTGCGAATTAGTGAAATCTGATATTTTCAAACAAGATTTTAAAATGAATCTTGTAGCTATTGAATCTCTAATTGAGAAATGTGATCTAGTCGGATTTGAAGAAATTGTGGTGTCAAAAATTCGAAATGTTCACCAAGCTCTTTGAAATCATGTATACGTTTTCAATCAATTTAATTTATTTAATATTTTATAACTGTACATTCATTTTATACCTTTGACGAATCTCATTTTTAAACATAAAACAGAACTTCCACAATGAATGTGTTCCAACTTAATAGTTTTAATTGTCCAATGTTAACATGCACAATTTTTATATGTATACGATTTTGAAGAGCTTCCGTTTTATAATGTAGTGGTATTCGCTGTACTAAAGATCTTTATCAAAGTTGACAAAACTTGAATTAAAATCGAGCTTCTACCATAGAAAAAAAATTTCTATATACTTTTTGAAACAAAACTTTTATATCATGTACGAGATGAAAAAAATTTCAAATGATAAAGACTGAAAATGATACCGATGAAAACAAAACTTTGTGAAAATTCGATCTGAATAGTAGCGAATAGAATTGATTACCAAAGATGAATGGCACCCCCTTCGTTTATACAAACATTGTATGCGCAAATAATTTGTGTCAGTATTATAGGCAGCTTTCGTGACAGATTAATTATTTTCGGTATATTACAATTATAATAAATGTACTGCGTGTTCATGTTATATAAAATTATTTTTAGTAAAATGAATCCATACATTAGGAAACATTTTATTCGCAATTTTGATAAAATGTTTCTTTTTAGATTCCTACAGAAGGGGGTATTATAATGTTTCCACAAAATTTTATGTTAATAAAAAAAAGCACAGAAATATATTTATCAGGTAAATATATATATATATATATTGATTATATATTATGTTTGATATATCACAGTGATATAACTGCGTAAATCTATAAATAATAAATAGGTAAAAAAGTATAACAGTGCAAACCCGGAACAATAAATACTTTAATTGAAGTGTATAACTTAAATATTTAAGACGCAATGATGTACCTCTTTGCTTAGTTTCTAAGATTTCGTATAACTGTCAATATTCTTTCTTTAACTTCCAAGGTCTTTTCTCATGAACCCATGGTATAGTACTTTTTTCAAAATAGTTTTGTATTTTTTATACTATGCGTTAGAACTGATGTCACATTGAAAAAAAATGTATAATGCGAAGAAAAAAGTAATGATTAGACAATTTTACAAAAGTTCTTTTTGACGTTACAAACTATTTATTATACCTAAGAATTGTGCCTGCATAAACTAGAAAAATCCAAAATACTTATTTTTTTCCCCATTGTTTGGTACGTTTTGCAAAAATACATATGATAATAAAGTAGTAAACTTTTGTATGATAAAAAACAACTGTGTGTATTAAAAATGAACGCACAACTATTAATAAAAAAATCCAACCGAATTGTAGTTTTTTAATTATTTGTTTTCAACCATCCAATCAACAAATTGTTTCTCGTGGATGGTAATTTGAATGCCTGTATAGTGACGACGCATTAAAAAATGAGAAATAAATTGGGAAAATTGTTGGCAGTGTTACACGTGAACCTAACGCTAAGAGAGAAAGAGAATTAATTCTCCCTTCCAGTCTGGTTAGTTCAGGTATAAGCGGAAAGGAGTGAGATCTCAGGGAGACGAAGAGTGTGTTCACAGGTGTGGTAGGACGCGACACGCGATCGGCCTGGTAACGGGCACACAATGTTCTACCAGTCCCAATTGTACGTTTCTGTTATCACTTATCATAACCCATCACAAGTTTGTCATTAATCGGTATCGATGAACGTCTCGCAGTTCAAACAACAATGACAGTTTAAACTTGACTCATCACTGTTTCTGCAAAATAATTCAGGCAAGTTGTAAACAATCTCAAAGTAGAATCAATTTTTTTAACTGTTGCATGAAAAATATTCACTTTCTTTATTATATTTAAACATGAATTATTATTTTCAACCCCTCTTGACATTATTTACAGTTGTTTTTGTTCGATTTTTGTTACATCTTTTTAAATTAAAAATTATGAATGAATTTGTTTTTCTTCAAGTTTGTAAGATTGCATAAACAATTTGTTGAGAAGTATATGCGACACTTATGTTTGATGTTAGAGCAAGGTTTTTTTTATACACATGTAAGAAAATGCATGAGTGTGATGTGTACACTATCCGCCTACGTGAATGTAGAGTATGGAGCAATGCGTCATGCTGAGAAATGAACGTGGTGTTTGAAATCTCGATTTTGTTCCAAATTTTCCTTTTAATAAACAAACAATGGTCGTTTAAAGTTTGAAGAAATAAAAATTTGTATCGTTCTTTTTTTAGGTACAAATAAAAATGAAGACTTTGATCTTCGGCATTGTTATAATATTGAGTTTGATATCCGCCTCCTCAACTGACGGAGAAAGTGTCTGCTCGGACCCTAATTATTTTGACGTTGGGACATCCCGAACGTCGATACAGGATTGCGGACCGGCTTTCAAAAACCGTTGCCATTGTCTACGAAAATGTTACGAAAGCAAACACCAGTTTATTGTCAACTGCACCAATTCCGATTTCAATGACGCAACAGTTCTTTCACAGCTTCCCAACAAGACTCAGGTAAAATTTAAATTCTATTTGGATCGCAGTTCTTACAATTTATAAAATATACACTCCGCAAAACAATTATCGATCCTCCTGAAATTGCCGTATGTTTGCTTTTGCGTAATTTTTTCATTTGTAAGACAAAAAAATTACCAGCATAAAATTCGAAAAGTTGATGTTCTGAGCTTCAATTTCAAAAAAATTAATCATTTTCCATAAATCTATTCAATGTTATGGGCAAAATACTGAAAAAAGTCACTTTATTTAAATGTCTATAACTTTCAAAAGTTTTAATCCTTATAATTTTTTTTTGTCTTCGTAAATCATCAGGAGATCCTGAATTTTACATTTACGCTGTAAGAAACACGTGTGTACAGGATATTGTAGTTGTTACAGTGATTCAAAGTTTACAAAATTTCTTTCATCGAAACATTGACAGTGATTCAAAGTTTACAAAATTTCTTTCATCGAAACATTGAACAGCAGTAATGGAATGGGTCAAAGTTATGACAGTTTAAAAAAATCAAAATTTTAGGTCGTTAATTGTTTTGCAGAGTGTATAAAATATATTATATAAAATGCATAAGACGCGGGCAGAAAGTTGCAAACTTTCTGCAATTTGATCGGTCGTGTAATTTGATCTGCCTCATTTTATCTTACTTGCACTGATATACTTCACAGAATGTTGAATTTGTTGACAGATCCTCATCTTCACGGGTAACAATGTACACGAGTTGCCATGGAACGTGTTCGGTGACATGGA
>JAPYZS010002333.1:0-11638 GCA_030522925.1 Trissolcus japonicus
AAAAAAAAAAAAAAAAAAAAAAAAAAAAAAAAAAAAAAAAAAAAAAAAAAAAAAAAAAAAAAAAAAAAAAAAAAAAAATTAAATATTGAGTTGTTTTTTTATCTAAAACATTACCAACAAAAGTTGAAAGGCTTGGATGCTTTTCCAATGGTTATCTTCAAAATTTATGGTAAGCTTCCAAGGCATTGTTTGTTCTCTCGATTATTCTGTACACACTGAAGTTTTCAGGGCCAACAATTCGCATCCAATAGTCCTCGAAGTATTTGAACAGAGGTTCCATCAAATCTCTGAGTTCATCTATGCAATAGTTCACTATGCTTTGAAAACCCAGTGCAATCTTATTTGAGTGCAGTAATCCCAAGCCTACAAGCGGCGGATAACATTTAAACCATTTTTCTGCAAATTTACTTGCTCGTTGGTGTTTTGTGTATTCGTAACAACGGGAGGCTCTTCAACTATCTTGCCTTAGATGACGCTTACGTGGATAGTTTCCTATTTCAACAGGTTGAGATGATTTAACATAGTTTGGTTGAAAATATTTCAATTATATTTATAATTAAATTATATTATTATAGAATATTCATATCAATTTAACAACGTATTTTTTCGATCACATAATTATATTAGTTGAATTAAAGAACACTAACACTTTTTTCACGCGGTAAAAAAATGCACATCGAAATCCTTTGCTTTCCGAATATTATCAGAGTTATTTAATGAACAAAAAAATACAGCAAACATTTTTTTTCATAAACAATAATGAAGTAATCATTGTACATTTAGAATGTATGTGTAGAAGCTTAAATAACTAAATATATGTTTGAAAAAATTCGATTTTTTTATTGATGAATTACATTACACATAATACAAATGAAATAAAGTAGACAGTCAACTGAGCTTTCATCCGTCACAATCATCTCAGTTGCCCCTAGTCATTCAATTTACTCAACTTTGACGTTTAATGTTTCTAAGAAATTATTTTGCATAAAAATTATAAACAAAAATGATTGATTTCTGATACAAGAACGTATGTCTTAATATAATATATTTTTCAAAATGTTATTCATGTAATTTAAAAATTGCTGTTTCAATGCCATTAAAAAAAAACAGAAGCTTGTCTGTTATTTCTGCCTAAATATTTTTTCTGTCCATATTTAAGAGTTTCTTTTTGTGATGTTATAATCAGCTGGTGAAAATGAAAAAAATACAAAATAGTCTTCAGCTTTAGAGGGTTGAATAAAAAAAACTCTAGCTTCGAATCAAGATTTCACACCCTTAGCTAAATTTAATTTTTTCAATGTTTACAATGTCCAGGGAGGCAAGTGTTATAGATCGACGAAGCTAACGTATCTGCATGTACTCCTTAATTATACATATGGGTCTAATAAATTTAAATATGAATTTTATTTAGCAATAAAATTTTGACGGTTGATAATTTAGGTTTTGATTAGAGAAGGGTGAACCTGTACATTATTCTATGGATTGGCGATTTTTAACTAATGATACAATTATTTTTGTGAATATTCTTTTTAAATGAGTAGATTTTTCAATGTTATATCTATATTTTTAGTTATCGAACGAAAAGTTTGATATTTATTCACATATATTTTCAGTCATTAGCGATCATCGAGACCTGAGATTAGTTTAATCTAAGGTATGTGTTGAGGGTTTATGGGATTAAACATGCAGCGTAACGTTTGATTGAAAGCTCATATATAACTCCTCTACTACCTAGGATATTACAAATTAATAAATTCCTACAATAATAATTTACTTCAGCATTTTCTTGAATATCCACGAAATTTTTTAGCGCTCTGAATATCCCTTCTTTACGGGCTCTCTTTTCAATCGCCTAAAAAAATACGATGAATAAGTTTTACGAACGATTTGCTTATAAAATTCATAATTGAATTTGACAGAGTCATTGTTATACCTGCCCAAAATGGAAAAAGCAATGTTCAATGATTATTGCAGGTTTAATAAGGCGAAGAGCGTTTGTTATAGCTGGTTTGAAATCGGTCATACAGGACACTATATTCAATTTGTTGAGGACGTCGTTCAACACGTAACGAAAAACTTTAATGTAAGCAGGTTGGGATTTGTCTGACATCAAGACTATTACCGTAAGAATATGCTGCATAATAGGGCACATGGAAAATCTCAAAAATTGCTGACTACCCACAAAAATCGATGTTTTCGTCAATATAAACATGCTTCCACAAAAAATTAATTTTTTTATTAATACCTAGACGGCGCGCGCGTCGTTAAAAAATGCCATTTTCTGCTATTTTTTCATAATATCTGCTGAAAAAATATATTAATGATTACGAAAAATTTCCCTTTTCACATATTGGGTGCCCAGATATGTACTCTTTCGAAAACCCTTTACGGCAACCATAACAAAAAGGTCCTTTTCTCAGGATAATTGATTAAAAATCATTATTTTTCTATTTTTTTCTATTTCTCTCTTATAAAATGTTAATTTCACGTTGAAAAAATTGATTTATTAATCTGATTAATATTTGTTGGTCGGGAACGTCACATCCAACAGCGTCACAAGCTGACTTTTATTTTTCCGATTTGAAAGCTCGTTTTAAAAGATGCATCATTCAGCTGATTGCAAATTTAGATTGTAAATGGTCACATCAAACGATCATTGTATGTTTGGTGATATTTGCTGAGATCGTTATTGAATTTTGATTTTGATGTGCGTCAAGTAAGGTAGGTTCTGGTTTCTCTATTTGACCTAACCTAAAACTGTCAACGCCAAGTAAGGTTTTGTTTTTGTTGTTCGTTTCAATTGGAAAATTTTCGTTTATTCATTTTATTGTATTTTTGATTAAGTAAATGGAAATAATCATTTTTTGTTGAACAGCTGTTGATTTACATATTTTCATTGTTTTTGGTTTCGGTTTCAGATTTGCGATGGAAACACGAAAACGACATAGTTGTGAAAATCATGAGTTTTTCGCTCTTTCCGTTTTACCGGAACAAAAATTACGTACTGTTGCCGAAGTTTTGAAATATTATCTTCATCTCAAAAAGATCAATTTTAAACTTACAGACTTGATCGTGTTTGAATCAGTGATCAGCAAAGTACTGTATATATGGAAAAAAACGACGATCCCAACAATCCGAGACAGATCAGCGGTAAATAGAACACTCAAACTTACTCCAGCTTTTAATGACAATATTTTATGACTTACGTTTATTTTTATTTGTAGGTAAATAAAATCAGAGATATCTATCAAAATTACAACACAGTGCTTCAAAATAAGAGAAAATGTAAGAGCTCTGAAACATCTGTACAACGATTCTAAATTAAAAGCCGAGAATCTTTTTGATCTTGCTCGCTATAGGTGTGTCGATCTTGGAACATGCTCTTGTGACGAAAATTCTAAGGTTCCTCTAATGTTTCAAGACTTTTTGAAAGATCCAAGAAGCAACAGGAAAATGACATGAATGCAAATCGTACGGAAAATACGAGACCAACAATCCAAGAACATCTATGAAGCTGAGGAGGAAATCAACGACAGTTCGTTGTTCACACAAGCATCGAGTTCGTCAGGAGTCACGACAGAAGATTTTTCGCTGGTGAACGAAAAAATTTCTTTGAGTAAATGTTATAATCAGAATGAAGAAACACTTTTTAGTTATAGAGATGGCGTAAGTGATAACAACAAAATTTGATTAAACAGTTAAAAAACAACTTTTTTATTTTTCAGAGTTTCCATAGACAACAACAAAACAGAGCGAAATTGAGGAACACCGTTATAACGATGGAAAGAATGGGTTTATCGCAAATGAGTACTGCAATGTTAGCCAACGCTGTTTTGCAAGACTTTGGCATAATAACTGCCGAAAATGAGAAATATGTGATAACCCGATCAAAAATCGAACGTGAGCTGAACGCTTGACATGAAATTCTAAAACAGACGAAATTTGACGATCAAGAGGTTAAGTCAATTTATTTCGATGGAAAGAAAGATGAGACTCTCGTGGCAGAAAAAATAAGTAGTACACGTCACCCTGGTAAAAAACGTCAAGAGAACATTACGATTCTGAAAGAACCTGGCAGCATATTTCTGGGACACGTAGTTACTGGGTCACACGGATCACGGAGGATCAACAAAAAGCTGTCTGCAATTTTTTGACTTCTTCTGCTCTCGATATGTCTAAAATAGGTACTAAAAATTATAAAACAAAATAGATTTTTGTTATAATAATATAGCTGATTGGTGACGAAAAATTTGTGAAAAATCTATTTGCTGTTTTTGACAATGCGAATAATAAATCAATTCACACGAAAAATATCTATCTAAAAAACTTCCACTTTCTTTGCAGTCGCGATCGGCAGTGATGGATGTCCGGCCAACACTGGAGCATGGAACGGCGTAATTCGGAAGCTCGGAGAAGAGCTTTGAAGACCTCTCCAGTGGCTCGTATGCTTACTTCACGCAAACGAATTGCCATTGAGACATTTATTTCAACATTATGATGGGCGAACGACAGGCCCATCTACAACTGTAGGCCTAATGAATGAACTGCTAGTTTATTGCGAAAAATTACCTGTCGTTGATTTTGTACCCGTAACAGCAGGGGAAGAATTACCAGTAGATATCGTTTCGAGTCTCAGCACAGATCAGAAATATTTACTGCGAATTTGTAACGCCGTTGCTACAGGCCACTGTCCTCAAGATTTAGCTGATACAAAACCTGGTAAACTTCACAACGCCCGATGGCTTACGAAGGCCAGTCGTATTCTAAAATTGTACATCGGAACTCCGAGACTAAACGCAAAATTAAAAAGCCTGGTTGAATTTATTATTAAAGTTTACGCGCCAGTTTGGTTTGCTATCGAAAGAGACCCTGTATGTTACATGGGCTCTAAACACTTTTTTTGACGATAAAACTTTCGCGCAGTTTACCAAATGAAGTCAGAAAGGTCATCGATCCAGTGATACAGCGAAACGGTTTTTTCGCACATTGTGAAAACGTTTTGTTGACTGACGCAAATGTAGAGAATCGAATTGAAGCCTTGCGCAATATCCAAACTTGTAGATCGAAATCTGAAATCGATATTCGATGTTTCCAAGTGCCGAAGATAAACTTTGAAGCGACCGAATATACGGAAATAATAATAACGAGTGGGATGTTGTTACTGGAACGCCAATTATCGAGAACATTCCAGACGAGTAGCTTAAAGATCTCATCATGACAAACATTCGTACATTGAAAAAAAAAATTCTTGATTTTCCATGCCATACACAGGCAAAAGAAAGACATATTGCAATGATGACTGAAGCTGCTGCAGCTCAGTTCGACCCTAAAGATCAAGATGCAAGAGTACGGTCAAGATTACAGTCCAGAAGTGCCACGCCAACTTTCAAAAAAATCGGACTGGAATGTTCCTAATTCAGGCGAATAAATCCAATCATTTTTAAGTGTTAAAAAAACTACACTGTTTATTCTTTTCATTACTGCAAAAATTTCCTTAAGTTATATGTTTCTTCTTATTTTTAAGCAATAAATACGAAATTAAAAAATTAAAACGTTTTCCATTTTACTCCGTTCAAAAATCAAGATGTTTTATAATATACTGGTCCAAATAAAAAACACAACACTTCATATGTAATTCTTATGGGAAGTGTTGCGTTTTTTATTTGGGCCAGTGTATTTTTGCGTTTCAAAAACGACTTTTTGAGTTACCGACGAACTTATATTAATGAGATCGATCGAACAATTTTTTTAAATAAAAACATTAATATTTCATGAGAGATTAGTAGCTGAATAAATAAAAGTACAACGACTTCTAAATCATTTCTTCTAAAAGAACCTTCTAATAATGGTCGTCGTAAAAATCCGAATAGAATGTTCTTGAATCGGGTGCATAAATCTAATCATTTGTAAGCGTTAAAAATAACTAAACTTTCATTTTGTTCATAAATGCACAGTCACTGTAGTTATTTGTCTCATCTTATTTTTATATTGATAAAAAAGGTTCTTTATTCGAATTTTCTCAACTATTTTGAATAGTATGAAATTTATTGTCTGAAACTTTTAGTAAAAAATATTCAGGTATACAATTTCTATTTTTTTTATAATAAAAATACGAACTTCAGAATTTTTACGAAATATGCTAAAAGCGTTCAGGTGTTAAGAAAATTGTATTTAATTCTTTGAAAATAAATATTCTGTGTTATTACACAGAACAATAAACCTTTCTTAAATGTTTCAGCATGAATGTTAGCATTTTATTTATCCCTAGAATTTTGGGAACGGGGTAAAAGGTAGCATCAACTGTTATTTTCAGTTCAGTCCCATCTCTTGACTTTTCGATATAGTCTATCATATTTCTGCTGAAAATAACCGCTGCTTCGGAGTTATCGCTGATTTCGATGTAATTGCACTCCAAAAGTCCTTCCTTATTATTAATATCTTTGTACCCAATTTCTCTTACATTGAATTTTTCAACGAAATCGGCAACTGATGTTACATTCGGCATTTTCGTATCTATTGAATATAATTTATTCGTGAAGTTAAATTAAAATGAATTTTAAAATTAGATGATTTTCAATAAATTTATCAAATGATTAGTTATTTATATTCCAACCCTTAACCCCTAGACCCTTTGAAAGTTATTGTGAAGCGAAGAAGATACATTCTACTTATTTAACTCTCAAAAAGCAAAATCTGACGAAACAATTTTTTTGAGTTTTTTTTTGTCATGTTTCACATAAATATAATTTCGACTAAAAAATTGCGTTCAAAGTAATCATTAGTAAAAATCCGAGCGATTCAGTAGCGAAAAGTATATTGTACGATAAATCTATAGATACAAATTGTAGAAAACTTTTTAATTTGTCAATGTATCAAATGGAATAGAATAGAGGATTTGATGGTTAAGGTAATGCACAACTCCACCTTCATCTATACTTTTGGACGCTTAGTTGACGTTATTAATCTTGAACTTATATGGCTAATGCATTACCTTAACGAAGCGAGTTGATTTTTAGTTTTCGAGTAACAGAAATTTGAAATTTTTACTTTATTCTGATTTCTAATGGCAATTCAAAAATGTTCATAGATCATTAAAATATTAAATAAATTTAGAACAATTCAGTGATTGTTTGTTTTTACTGATAATCATTAATATAATTGTGGAAAGAATACCTTTCGAACTATACCGCATCATATTTCGTTTCAAAGATTTTAATGACTTCACCTTCATGCCATCTTTGTTTCTACAAATAAAAGTTTTACTATTAAAATAATTCTGCTAGGAATTAGAGACTTTGCAAATAAAAATTTTAAAAATTGTGATTTTCATATAAACTGTGCTATTCAACAAGTGATTTTTATATCATTATTGTATAAAAACAAATATTTTTCTATGCTTTGTACAATAACTTCTTATTGAACTTTTTATCCATATCTAGTATTTTTTCTTAATTGTTAACCCTGTTGGTAAATTTGGGAACCCGTGAAAAAAACTACTTCTAATGTAAATTATTCAGTATTTCACCGAGAGTTAAGAGAGTTAACTGCTAAGAATTTGATACAATTTATCAAATTGTCTATGCTTTTACCATAATCTGACAACTGATGCAAAAAATAAATCATAGTAGATGGAAAAATATCGATTTTTCAATTATAAATTTGAATATACTTCGAATACTTTGAATTTGAAATGAATATACAGAAAAAAGTGCAAACATTGTCTTTAAAAAAAAAGTTTCTGGTAAACGAATTTTTCATTGCGACGTTCAAAAATTGTCTCATAAAACAATATTAATAAAATATCCCTACTTCTCAACAAATAGCAGAATCGAAAATGCGTCTAACAAAAACTTAGAAAATATAAGAAAATTTTACTATTCACAAATTTCCACTGATTGGTGGAATGAAAAAAACTTTATATTTTTATAAAAAAAATATTTTTTATAAAAAGTGAAATTGAATAAACGAATAAATATGTAATACTATAAATAATATTGTATTTACTACTCCTAATAGTCAGAATACGAATGAGTTTCCTAAAAACAATTACAAATTATGAATCAAAAACTGATTAGAAATTAGAAAACTCAAAAAATATCCACTTAAAAATTATCCACACGTATCAAAGATTTGATACGTATAGTTATTATGTACGTTATTTTCAAATCGAAATTCAATTTATTTTTAGATTCAGAAAAATCGTTCATGTAGTAATAATTTAACTAATTTGAAATCAACCTCACCGGAAACAAAAAGGACAGAAAAATCTATTAACATTCAATTATCTAAATTCATTTTAAAAAAGTAAAATACATGCGCGAATCTATACAAAGTTGCCTATAGACCGTCTAAACACATTCGACCAATATTCCGTAAGCTCCTAAATGTCTTGTGGTGCAAGGGCACCAGTCATCAGCGTTTTGAGAAATAGTACATTGAACTCTGCTGTCAAATGCGACAACAAGCAGTCACAAATATTGAATATTTTAGTGATACAGTATGTTAGAAAATCTACGATTATTTAGATAATTTTATTTGAGAAAGATTAATTTTTCCTTCGAGAAAAAATTAGATATATTAACCATTAAATTTTACTCACATTGTTTTCCCAGTGTTTTCGCTTTTAGGTCGATATGATCCATTGACATGATAATTGAATCCTCCTATCATGAGCAAATCATCTGTTTTGCGCGGTTTACCGCGATAGCCAGTCGAGATTACAAGACGATTCATATCCTTTTTTTGAAATGCACAGATTTACAATAAAAATTACAGATCTATCGTATGAAAAATCGCTGACTGCAAAACTAATTTCTTTCTAGAAAATAATTTTGAGATACAATGTATAATGAGAAAATATTTTATAAGCTTGAAAAACAAAATATTCAATTCAAATATACCTCAATGCACGATTCTATAGACCTTTTTCTTCAGTGTATTTTGCAATACACTGGATTGAACAGTGCAATTTGCTTACTGGACACAGCCGGCAAAGTGCTTGAGAGAATCATCTGCAACCGACTGGAAGTATTCAGCGAAGGCAACCAGGGCCTTTTTGGAAACCAGTTCGGGTTTCGCAAGGCCAGGTCTACAATTGATGCCGTTGAGAAGGTTGTCGGCATAGCAAGAAATGCAATTGCAGGGAGAAGTTGGACACGCCTTGCAGAGGATTGGAGTCCCTGCCTACTCGAGGAGGATGATTGCCAGCTATTTCTCGAGACGGGTCCTGACCTACGACTCGGAGTCGGGAAAAAGTCGTACGATGTTACAGGAGGGGTTCCACAGGGCTCAGTATTGGAACCAATGCTGTGGAACATTATGTACGATGCGGTGTTGAGGATATCAATGCCTGAAGGAGCTACAACAGTGGGGTTCGAACGAAGCTATTGTCAACATCTGGCGATGGCTCTCGTCAGCAGGTTTTCCACTAGCAGATCATAAAACAGAAGTAGTTCTTGTGACGGGGAGAATCAGAGAAACCATCACTCTGGCCGTTGGAGACTGCGACATCACATCGCAGCGCTCTCTGCGATACTTGGCCGTGCAGATCGATGTTAAGCTACGAATCGACGATCATCTGCGTATCGTTAGCCAGAGAGCATCGCGTGTGACGAATGCACTATCGAGCATTATGCTGAACACTGGAGGACCCAGGCAAAGCCGCAGGCGTCTTCTCTCTACGGTAACCAGCTCCGTCCTGCTGTACGCAGCACCTGTATGGTCATCGGCTATAAACACCATCAAATATGCTTGCATGGTGACCAGAGTCTACCGGAGAGCTGCATTGCGGGTCATCTGTGGCTACCGCACGGTGTCTGGCGGGGCCGCGTTCGTACTGGCCGACATGACGACAATAGACCTACTGTTTCCGCGGTTGCCTGATGACGACGACTTGGAGCCCGCTTCATTCCCAAACGCCGGTGCTGGGGATCCGATCCCAGCGGGGTTTTTAATCAAAAAGTTCTCCATTATGAATTTTTTGATGTATTTTTTTGGGGTTCCTTCCCCTATTCTGTTTCTACCGCGAGAGGTATTTTATTTTCTTCCTACCCTCTATATCTAGCTATATTAAATATAATATATATAATAATAATTATATATATATATTCACGACAGCCGTTTTCACGGCTAAGGGGAGTATGTAACCCACACGTGACGCGTTCTCACGTGGCGGATAGGGGAATGCTCGGTAGATTTACAGGGTAGGAGGGAAAGAAAACCCCAATAAAACACCAAAAACTGCTGCCTTGCAGGGAGGGATTGATTTTTCAAAGGCTAGGACATGGTTGAAGTCCAAAATAAAACCCGGATCGGTGTGCGTCGCAGTTCATTGGGAGTGCTTCGTTGATGGTTTGCGAAGCTGATGTGTGCTTGCACTGCTGATATGACACTGTGGCGTACGACAAGTGAAGGAGGTCGGAAATAGTGTCACTAAGATACAAGAAACGGACGCTGGCAGCCTACTGTTGGTATTGGACAGGAAGGCTCATGAAAAAACGGGCGAGCTACGTCTGGCAGTGGAGAAAAAGTTGGAAGACAAGGCGGAGGTCATCAGTCGACTGGATACGACAACCATCGAGATGAAAGATCTCGACGAACTAGCAACTCCTGAAGAGATTTGTGAAGCTCTCCGCGCACAGCTATGTACGGACGAGATAAAATCTGGCGCAGTCAAATCCCTCCGGAAAGCGTACAGAGGTACACAGACACCAGTGGTGGTGCTACCTACTGATCTGGCGAGGAAGACCTTGACCCAGAGCAAACTGAGGGTTGGCTGGGTAATCAGCAGAGTCAGAGAGAATGAGATGGTTAGGAGATGATTCAAATGCCTCGGCTATGGCCACATCGCTGGTATGTGCAAGGGCCCGGATCGCTCGAAATTATGCTTCAAGTGGGGAGCTACCTCGCACCAAGCTAGAGATTGCAAGGCAACTGAGAACAAGTGCCTCCTCTGCGAGAAGAACGGCAGCCACCGTACCGGCAGCTACAACAGCCCTGTGTACCAACGGGCAATTCAGGATACGGCCAAACGGAAACGATGAGGTTTCTTCAGCTTAATCTCAACCACTGTGAGGCAGCCCAAGACCTCTTCTGGCAGTCCTCGCAGGAGATGAACGTAGACGTAGCTATACTCTCTGAGCAGTATCGCGACATCCAGAACTCGAGATCCTGGACAGCAGATAGCTCTGGTAGAGCAGCTATCTGGACACGCAAAGGCCTATTTATACAGGAGGTACAACCAACTCAGAGTGAGGGATTCGTATGGATCAACGTGCGTGGCATTTACATCTGCAGCGTTTACGCATCACCAAATGCTACTACCGAAGACTTCCAATGTATGCTGGACCAAATTGCTGACGAACTCCACGGCAGGCGTCCTGCCATCATCGCTCGTGACTTCAGCGCATGGATCACAGACTGGGGTAGCAGAGAGACCAACAGACGTGACGAGTGCCTTCTAGGCGTGTTCTCCTCGCTGGATGTGGTATTACTTAACTCTGGTACCACCCCAACCTTTATGAGAAACGGGAACAGTTCTATCATCGATGTCACATTTGCAAGTGAAAACCTGGCTCCCCACATTGTATCGTGGGAAGTCAGCGACCACTACACACACAGTGACCACCAGGCGATTATC
>JAPYZS010002335.1:0-16497 GCA_030522925.1 Trissolcus japonicus
CATATTAGTTTCGCATACAGATTTTGCTATTTGTTGGCGGGGTTGGCGCGCGTAGCGCGCAGGGAGCGCAGTGAGCGGAGCGAACGGAGTTCCCTAGTATTATTAAGAAATTTTTTTATAATTCTTAAGTGGGTTAAAATATTCTGTCCTTGCGTTGGAATCGAACCCTCGCCCCCAAAGTGGTTGTCCGAGTCTCTGACCACTGCTCCATTCATTGTATTAAACCCAACCATCAAAATGAACCATTCACTTATCGTCAATTTTATTTAGTTTAGAATTAAATAGGTCGCTAGATATATTTAAAAGTTCTATTTCTATGATAATATAATTATATTATTTTTAATTTATGATGTTTATGAAATATATTTTTTAGTAGTCAAAATATTTATTAACTTTTTTTAAATTTGATCTAATTTAATGAACTTGATGATAAATTACTACATTATAACAATATTTTAAAATAAAAAAAAATAAATATTAATATTTATGTGCCAACATAGTGTTTCTTTTTATTTTCTATTAAAATTAATGAAAAATATTAATGCTATGGCGTACGGGAATGTAACTTCTGCATTGGACTTACGTTATTCGCTGACGTTGGAAAATAACATTGAGTTAATGTTGGTAGAACAACTCATCCAACGTTGGTTAAATTTTGGCTCCATTCGCAGTCTAACAACGTTGGTTGTTGGCCCATCATTGGCTGCCAACGTACACTTGCCAACATTGATCCGGCCTTGTATACACAACCTATCCGACGTTGGTTTAACGTAGTCTACTAATGTCGTCTACTGACCTTAACCCAACGTGGGAACAATTGCAAAGTCGTCTTAATGTTGGCTGTTTCGAGCTGGGGAGCGGCCACGCGTAGAGCCGCTGACGCGGGTTCAAGATGCCAAAATAAATGAGAATGACTCTTTTTTGGCGGAGTGATCACGGGTGGAGCTAGGGAAGCGAGCGAAGCGTCGCGGAACAAACGAACCGGGGCTGGGAGATCGGCCTGGGGCTGGAACGGGGCTGGTGTCATGGTCGCCATGATGTTGCTGGTCAGGAACGTCATCCTTCCGGTCCTCGTGTCAAATCAGACGTTGGGCACAAAATTGATTGGCCAGCTAGACGCGACCGCGCAATGCAAGCTCGGCCAAATCCGGGACTCGGTACGCGCGAAACTACATTTTGCAGACGCGAAAACAAAACGGAGCACTTGGCTCGTGGTGACTCTGAATGGCAGTGTGGCGTCAGATCCGCTTGAGCATGAGGGACTGCACACGCATCGCCGGGATCGTGCGAGGCTCGGATAGAGCGACGTTCACTGATCGGGCTCAGCAAGAGACAGGAACGGGCTGAAGTGAGCACATGTTACAATATATAAAAATATTCAGAAAATGTATTTTTAAATATAATTTCGAATGTTTTACAAAGATATGAATTCATTTTATATTTTATATTGAATTTTTATTAGGGAAATTTTAATTTTCCTAATAAAAAAATTTTCCTCAAACATACATAGAAATGTTAAATACAGCTCCAATAGAATTTATTTTAAATAAATTTTCGAGTATATAAAAACTTAATTCAACTATTTTTTGATTACTTCATTCAAGTGAAATATACTTAATTCAAGCTACATTTTTCTTCTGTGTAGTCATCAGCAAAATTAATACATACTTTAAAATTTTCCCTGTAGGGTCATAACTGCTTGCAGTTATAATGTGTAACTTTTTTTAATATAAATTTCTAGTAAATTTTTGGATATACTTCCGTTCTTGCAAGAGGCTCATCTTAGAATCAAACCGTTCCATTGTGCAAACATATCATATCATTCTATCAGGGTCGGGTTTAGGCATTATAAGATTTCTTTGAATTTTGGGACAGGGGAAAAATATGATATTTTAGCTCTAGAGCTAAAATGGCCTCATTGCAGACCGCTTGAGGTCTGTAGTATGGTAACTGTTACCTTGCCATCCCCTAGTGTTTAGGGTGATTATTATTAGAACATTCCAGTAACTAAAGCCTTTGAATGACTAAACATCACACACGGACGAAAATATATTTCAAAATATATTTCACGTATGTTTTATATATGTAAAATTTAAAATATATTTGTATATATTCTACATGCTCTAATTTATAAATTAATATAAAGCGGCAATGAGTTGTATAAATTTAATATAAAATTAATATGAATTTTATTAAAAAATATACTATATTTATATAATGAATATAAATTTGACATATATTCATACATATATTTTCGTCTATGTGGGATGGTCTGATAATTTTTTAAAAATGTTTCTGTCTTCAATTTTTATTTAGAAAAACGAAATAAATGAAAAATTTAAACTACACATAATGCATCACGTATATACAAGAACGATGTACTAACGATGCTGCCAATGTATCTCTCAAAGGTATTTCGCATATATTGCAGATATGGCCCTTGACGTAATATAAGTTAAAGTTAAAAAATCCTCTCGTGTCCTTCACTGTACGTAACTGCAAATTCGGACTTAATGCGGAGATCTGTTTACGTCTATTTTACAGGTTTTAAGCAATGAGCTGGTGGTGTATGGAGAAGAAGAGGTAGCTAGAGAGCGTGAAGTAAGCCACAGCACGTCACAACTCAACAGTCCCAGGCGACTCGGTACCTTGAAATTGTCTTGCAAGGCCAGAAATATTTTGTAACAGAAAGGACAGAATGAGCGACCAGAATACAAAGTATGAAGCTTTAGATTTACGAGAAACAATAAACATATATGAATACAAAATTTAATTAAATTCGAAAAATAAAAGACAGAAAAAACTCAGTAACAGCTGAATAAACGACGGCTGTAGTTACATTAAACCTTTCGACTGTTTCGGTTCAGATAAAAACGATTGCGTAATTTAAGGTAAAAAATAAAATCGAAGATGTTACCGTCCGGTAAAAAATTCGATCGAACGTTAGAATGAATTCAATTATTCAAAATCATGATTATGATTGCAATAAAGTTGATATTAAAACCAGAAAAATTCGCTCGGCTGAAAAAAAAATTGCGTATAGAGAGAAAAATATTTGTCGATTCTCGCGTGGTGTGTTAAAATTTTTATTGGATTAACGAAGAAGGAAAGGAAAGACTGAGAAAATAAGTTACCGAGAACTCTGGGCACGTTAAATTTATGTATAGATTTGTGTATGTGTATGCCGGTGAACGGCGAAGCAATTATCGTGCGGAAAAAAGCACATGGAAACTTGGTGGACATGTGAGTGGAAACGTGCGAGACGGGACAACGTCCCTTTAAAAGTTTAACACCGTCTTGCCGAGACAAGAGGGCGCTGAAAAAAGAGGGGAATTAAGGGTGACAGCCGCTGCCGCAAAGTTGCTTCTTAGACTGTTAGCAAGAGTTTGTTCTCTCGCATTGATAGCGTTACTCACAGCTCATTAAAGCCTGTCGTGCTATGATGCAGAAACTTGGCAACCCATGAACTTACGACTATAATGAATTAATTTATCTTTTTAATGCACTGAAAAAAATTTCACAATTTTAGTTTTCAAACTAGGCTTCAAGCGCGCGCTTCGCGCGTGCCTACTATTTATTTTAATTTTCAAAAGTTTACATGACAAACTGTCATATTTATTCAAAATATTTCAAATTCTACCCGTCAACCAATCAGAAATTGAATAAATCGAGGACAAACAACTAACTTCAGGCGACCACGGCTTTATTTAGATGGACTAGAATGTCGAGCGCGCTTCGTGCACTCTCCCCCCCTCCACTTTTCAAATTTGACAATAAATATAAATACCTTGGCGCGCGCCTGCCTTTAGATTCTCAAATTTCCTGACGAACCTAAAAGTCAATTGTCTGGCCTGTCAAAAATCAACTACCAGGCATCACCGTCGGACCGTCATATTATCGAACAAACATAGAACTTACGATGAACACAGCTCATCATCACACTTCTAATCAAACGACTAATTACACACTTATTCCCGCCCCGAAATGTCAATTTTTCGCGACCCGTCGAACGTAAACAACCCGGCCTGTCAAAAAATAAAACGAGGAGACATGAATTGGCCGCGGATCCAACTCCAGGGTGTCATCAACTTTTTAAAAGGGGGATAAAAAGAAATTACCTACTGGAGCGTCCGCAGTTGCAATGTGTCATATGTTGCTATAATATCAACATGTGTCAACAAGTTGCTGTAAGATCAAAAAAATAAATCAAAAGAACCGAAAGTTGCATCAGTTCAAATCTCCAAAACAGCATAATTCAACTCTCAAGCTGAGGAAAACATTCATCTGCTAGTTTATAGTTGTGTACATTTTAGACTAAGAGCGAGTTTAGAACAATTTGTCTTGAATTTGTCAATAAAACGCGAGTGCACAAGGCTGTGAGAAAATATTTTCCATTCGGGTATCAAAACACATGCATACTTCACCTGTTGTCAATGATTATTGCTTTATTTATTACCAGGCAGCAGATATTGAAAAATATGCGTCAATATTTTTACTTCAAGAAATAAATCAACGCGTGAATAAAATTAGTTATCCCAAGCCTATGTCATGTCGGGATCAATGATTTTCATAATCGTTTCACTTTCAGCACATACTTCTGAAGTATTCAACGGATGAATCATACAAATGTTAGCTCTAATGAATGATCAGAGTTAATAAATGAAAATTGACCAAAATTTAAGTATGTTATTATATCACACATTGGAAAGTTCATGTTTTCTAATCCTGTGTCTCTAAGTGAAAACAGCAGAATGGAAAAATTTATAAATTTTGCTAACGAATAACACTACTGTGTCAATACTGAAATTTGTGCAAGCTAGCGTCTTTGTCTTTGAATAAACAACATTGTAGAAGTACTGTCATAACATTCTTTAAAGAATGACATCAATGATTGATCAAGTTAAATTAGAGCATAACTTAACCGGTGGCAGTTTCACGGATGCATGACCGATTTGGACTACTAGCTCGAGGTTATTCCACAACTAAGAAGATATTGATCCAACAAATATCCTAGTAAAAAGAACCTATGTCAGCCATATATCAGCCATATAATGTTTCAAAAACCATGTCCATGTCTGATCAGACCTGGAAAATGAGTAGATCTGATTAAATTCATCATGTTCCATCATCATTCAAATTTGAAAGTGGATTCTTGAAATATTGTAGATTACGAAAGGGTAAAACAGTAAAAATCGATTGTTTTGAACCGTTCAAGTGTATATTCCCCCTTAACTGGTGAATAAATATCAATTCTTCCTGTTAAAACTTCTTGAACACACTTTGATTAACATTAACAAGCTAGCGAAATATTGTAGAACGCAAACGGACGTATTAAGATTACGATACAAATTATTACCTTTTTATTACGCGTCTTGTTAAATTTTCGTCCACACTCCAAAACGTCAAATGTTAAAGACAAGTGAATGTAAACAAACCGGCATGTCAAGAAATAAAATTTGGCGCGTGAATTGGCCGCGGATCTATTTTTTTTAACCCAGTTATTAACAATTTAAATTTTAGGATCTTTTTTTGAAATCTAAATATCTCCAATACTAATGGATGGAATCAACTTTCATATTAGTGATTATTTTAGTGAATTTATTGAACTTTATAATCTGGAAACAAAAATAACAAATTAATTTGTTTATTTGATGATTTTGGCAAAATAAAAATTCAAATACAAAAGACAACAATCTCAATCGCTTTCTATTAGTTACCATTCAAAAGGAAATTTAATTACCTTTCGGAAAACGTTTCAAAATTTTTAGGCCCAAATAATAGTGACGATTGATAACAAATTAGTTAGCGCGCCATACGCTTCATCGTGCCTACCGCAACCGAATGTTTGCGCGCCACGACACAAGTCTCGCACTCATGCAATAAAGTAATAATAAAATATTTTCAAATACAACATTTAATTAATAAAAAGTTTGAAGTAATAAGTAAATACATCAATTTTTTATAGGAGCAATATTACAGTTACTTAAAACATACAACAATTAATCAGAAGCAATGTGTTTCTTAAAATAAATAGCAGCAGAGAAATATCGACAAATCATAGTCTTGGAATCCTGGGGAACTAAAAAATGATATTGACGTGTGTCTTCAATTCGCAATGCTTTTTAGAATCTCCGGTTAAGACTTATTCCTTCTTTTTTTATCATCTTTACTACAAAAGGCGAACTTAATGTTTTTGAATGATTATGTGGCCCAATCAAAAAATTCACGAGGTGTAGTAATCAAACTCAAATTTCGCATACTGGCCTTGTGAGCTTTGCTTTTGGCAGTACCTCCTACTCCATTACATGCTCCTTTGCCATGGGACGTTGCGAAAAAATACCACTCAGCTTTAATTTCAAAATCTTTCTGATTGTACATCAAATGAACAAAATTATTTTTGTTCGTGTACTAGGAAGGTGCACCATCAGAAAAATAAATTATTTTCATATTTTGCGCTCCATGCTTTGTTTGTAAAAAACTTATCAAGGCTTTGTTATACAAGTGTACAGCTATAGTCGTGTTTCTCGTTCTCTCCGACAATGACGAAACAATCAAACAAGACTTCATCTTTTTTTTTATAATAAATGACGTAAAGATGAAGAGTAGCTTGAGAATTTACCCAACAATGGAATTGAATCGTGTCTGAAATTTTGAAGGAACAATTTTGCGAAAAGTCGAAAGTGACGAGCATTTCTCTTTCTTGCAAATTATCCTTTAATTGAGAAAAATAAGAGGATTGTTTCGATGCAACGAATTCATGTTTCAGAAGGGTGATTAATTCCTTTTTGAATTTCGTCATGAAAAGCTCTAATTTTTTCGTTTTGTTCTACAAAGTCAGTCTTAAAAACGATAAAAAAATGATAAGCGATTTTTAAAAAATGTTGAGATATGGCGATACAAAACATCAATCCTTCCACCTGTCGAGTGAAATCTATTCCTTGTATTTTACATGACTGATATCATGATCTTTCTTGACTTCTTCTATTTTCGCGCAGAATCTATCGACTCCTGGACAATTTTTGCACGATTGAAAATAACAAGCCAGTTCCCTGGTAGAAATTGTATCCCGGCTTACGCATGGACCTGACGAGGCAATCATACGTCATATGCGGTCTACATCTGGACTGCTTGACTAGCCCAAAATAGAATGTAACGCTCGATTTGGAGGTGGCCCTCGTCTGGTAATCCATATCACCCAACTAGGGCCTGGTGTGGGCCTTGATGTGGTTGTGGTAATGGTAATTCATGGTAATTTCATGAACGCCCGGTCTGAAATTTTACATTAAGTGCTTTTTTGTGAAAGTAAAAAATTTTTTCTAAGTCCAAATACTGAAACCACGTCGGGGCCATACTAAAAACGAGTGTTACATTCTAACGTAGGCCTTATTTACGAGGACCACGTCGGGCCCTCATTGGTTTACCATGTTTGAAAATTATTGATTTCAAAAATGGTAACCATATTTGGTGTAGACTAGGGCCAAATTAGGGTAACCCTAATTTAGGCTTAAGACCGCAACAACTTCGTGTCCATGCAAGTCTTCGAGAAAATGCAACCCACATTCGCGAACGCAGTTGTCAGATCTATAAACTTGAGTCTTACGTTTTGGTGTATCGCACACACGCAGACATTGTGCATCCCTGATTTTGTATGGACCACGAGGCACTCTGTGAGCCTTAACTTGCGGAAGGTGGAAACGCTGATTTTGATATCCGGGAATCTCTGGACGAATCTCATTTGCAGCTTGTCAATATTGTAAAGGAGTAAATGTTTTTGGTTTCGTTTTCCTTTCGACCTTCTGGTTTCGTTTTCCTTTCGACCTTCTGGTTTCGTTTTCCTTTCGACCTGGCATCATACGGCTTGATTCGTCAGATAGATCAAAATGTTTTGTTTTTTGTATCACATCACTCGGTAATCGGCGACCATTTTTTTGGAAGGACGTGATTTATATCCCTCAGTTTTTCGGAATTGCTTTGTTAGCGCGACTCGGTTCTCGAGCCAATGCTGCCTTTATATCATCAACGTAATTTTACTCGAGATCGACAGAACGTATTTTGCGTTCCTTCAGCAACAGTTTCGGTATCACATCGTCGAAACTCTTTTCTTGGGATGTTCCTGGGTGTAAACGCTTGAAAGATATTGTTCAGGTTTCTGCATTTCTTTACCGACACGTGTTTTTCTAGAATGCAAATTCTTCGTCGACTTTTTCATTTCTATAGGTCGGATCAGCAACTTTGTCAGGATCATTTGAAAGCTTGGAATCGCTGGTTTTTTCGAGAGTTTTCGTTACCGGGTGAAATGAGATCAGGAATGGTTCCGGTAGGGTCCTCGCTATCAAAATTAACACAAAGAAAATAAATGTAACTGATAAAAAGAATGAAAGTGGAAATGATTCATGAGAAATGTTTTTAAACTGTAAAAAAATACCCGTCCAAAATCTCAACAATTACTTGTCTGAATGGTCCTAGTCTGAACAAACCGTTGGGTAACAAGTGACTAGCAAAAGACCCAATACTAAACGCTCAATCTTCGAACGATGAATAACCGTTGGTTGGCTAACAAACATATTCCGTTCATAAGAATACAAACTCATAATTACTTGAACAAAATTTATTCAAGAAGTTTCATCAGTTATGAAAATGATTTGAAAGTAAATAAAAAATTGTTCAACGAAATTTTAAGAACTTACGAAATAAAAACGAAACAAACAAAACTGACTAGAATTTTGTAAACTATAAAAATTGAAATAATGAAAAAACAAAACTGGATTTAAACAATTAATAAAAAAACAACATTTAAACAACTTATAAAACAAAAACAAAAAATTGATCAACCGCATAATGAAAATCGTTTTGTTTAATGCAATTAGTTTTTATATGTTTTTTATTTGTTTTATAAGATCATATGAACCAGAATACGTTTGTTAGCCAATCAACGGGTATTCGGCGTCTAAAGATTGGGCGTTCAGTATTAGGTCTCTTGTTAGCCATTTGTTTCCCAACGGTGTGTCCAGACTAAGGCCAAGTCAAACACCCTATCATTGTATTTGTTTGTTTGTTGAATTTTGTCAATTCGTACCTTTATATGTCATGTACATGAAAAGTTTATAGTTAAGATTTCAGTAGACACATTTTTATGTTATATGCAAACCTATAGAATAAATTTTAGAAACCACGTTTTTGAGAAATAATTGTGGCAAAAACAAGATTTTGTTGTACAAAATCTCGAACAAAAAAATTTTTATTTTTTACTCCATTTGTTGAAATGTTGAAAACCAAAATGAAATGAAATCCAAAATGAATGTTGAAAAAGTCCAAAATGTTGAAAAAATTGACCAAAATAAGGTGTTGCGTTTTTTTCGGACCAGTGTACAATAAAGTTAAAACATTCAACAAGAGAGCCTGGCTAGAAATCAAGAAGAACTTGCAATCTTATGAAATTTTCATGAGGATTACTGAAACCAATGGTGTGTTGTCGCCCGATATGTTGGCATCTTCGTTGGCCGACGGTCGGCTGTCTACATTGGTCCACCCTTGTTTGTTGATGGTCGGCTACGATGGTGGGCCACACATCGGCGGTGTTTCATTACGGTGATGGACCTGCTATTGGGAGCCAACTATGGCCTAACGGTTTTGTTTGCAAAGCATAAGTCAGTTGTTTTTTTCTACATGCGTAGGAGCGGCAAGCAGTTGGCAATCGCCAACTGTTACCGCTATCTCGACGTGAAAAATATAGTTGGTACAGTAATATTACTTCATATATCATTTTCAACCTAGTCGTCTGTTTTAATGGTTGTGTCGTCATAAAATTATGCATCCATCTATTTCTTCTCATTTGCATAGAAACCTAAAACCACAATGTGTAATATATACATATTTATCTTATATTATGAAAAATCGATTCAATTGAAACATGCAGTAATGGGTTTACTGTGAAATAAAACCACCTAAAGTATCATATCTCATCAATATAAACTTGACCAATGAGAACCTTTATTGCCAAGATCTAATAGTATTGAGCTACTGGGAATAATGCACTGTGCCCAACTGACCGAATAGAATAGCTTCAAAAGTTTTGTGATAAAGTTCAATTAAAGATGAAACAAGGTCCGAGAAAATGAACGAACTATGATTCTTATAAGTATATAAAATGCGTCATCATTCCGATGTAGTTATTTCAATTCTCTACTTTCAACACACTAGATTGAGCAATCTTGATGACCAGTTTAGTGAAACACGTTATAAATATCGATAAGATTGCAACGAAGATGTAAAAAAATGAGAAATAGAGTGGTAGACGTGAAGAATAGATATATGTTTTTACATTGGTTTTTCTACTGCATGAATTCATGCATTTGAATCCTTTAAAAAAGAATAAAAATTAGTACATCTACAAAGAACATCATGTAAAAATGTACTAGTGAGGATTTACTCATATCATCTAAAGTTACGAGAAACTTGAGCTTTAGTGATCTGTATGTGTAGATATATGTACATTCGTGCGTGAAGACACACATGACTAGGAGCAGTTAAGAGGCTTTGATGTTCGATAGTCCCCGAGTCACGCTAAACGGCTGCCTTTAGTCACGATATAACGTCTCATTGTCATGGTGTCTGGATTAATAGGACACTCATCCAGAACACCTTACATCTTGATAAAAAATCAAAATTTGACGAGTTGGCATTATGAACCGATAAGGGAATTGCCCCCTTGCCCAAACATTTCCAAATCTGGAGAAAGCAAATGTTTTGAAAAGTATATTTTGAGGAATTGTTACAGAAATCACGTGTATATAATTCGCGATTAAGAACTAGTGGTATTTTCAGATTGTTTGTATGAGGAAATCCAGGTTCAATTAACCGTTAGCGGTTCAAAAAATATTTTATTTCTAGATGAACGGCACACGTTCAGGACTATTTTTTTTTGATTCAGCGGTCCCTAATTAGTAGAAAAAAAGTATCCGACCTAAAAAAATTTTTGGCGACACATCAATATATTTAATTTTATTAAAAAGACACGTTTTCTGACTTTTGCTGATAAAGCTAAAGAGTAGTAATTCGAAAAATCATTGATAACCTTTAAGTAACGTTATTTCGTAACTAATTAAAGATCAGGCAATCGAACATAATCATTTGGATACCATTTTTTGAGCGCCGAAATATTTGGACGCTATTTTTTGGGCGCCAGAATTAAAAAAACTGTTTTTCAAAAACTAAGCAATTTTACGTGTAAGAATTCGTAAATCAACCTTGCGCGCCCAAGTTCGCGAGCCTAAATTTTCCGCGTCCGAATTGCTCGCGCCGAAATCATCATCAAATCAAATAATGATCAACGGCCACCGACAGTACTGAACTAGTAGTTCAGCGATGCTTAGCTGGCAGGGCTTTGCCAGAATAAGACATCGCATCCTATGATTGCCCCTGCATTAAGCAAAAACGATCAGACAAGCATCATTAGTACTCCGCCAGTATTCCACCATTCACCAATTTTAACATAGGCAGTATTCCGCCGTTTTCTACATGGGTAAAAGAGTTTGCAAGTACCTTTGCAAACTCAAAAAAAAGCAAAATTTTTTACATCAATGCCATCACACGATTTGACAATAAAATATTGAAAATTTCTGTTCTATTTCTTTTCGGGTCTAAGACGCAATAAAAATAAGGTTTAATAGCAAGGTTGTAAACTTCTTTTAATTTCAATATTTTCTGTAACCTGGATGAATTGATATAAAATAAATATGCATCTCTGAATCTTCCAGATCTAAAGAGACCATTTATGATCCAAAGACCATTAATTTGACCATAGTTCAGTTAATAGTCTCTGTTTAAACTGAAGTTTGCTGGTAGTTTTCACGTGCAAGTGGTTGATTTTTTTATTAAAATATAGTGGAGCTATTGACAACTCTTGTCTCATCTTTTAGTAGTTGCTAGAGCATTATTGCCTTATTTTGAAGTTATTGCTGAAATACTCGATAAATAATAAATTCAATAACAGTGCTTAGATTGGCAGCGATTTTATCTGTAATGTTGAGTAAAGGTTTGATAAACGTTCTTCAAGCAAGGAATAATTCTGATTATGTTCTAAGAGCAAACGCAGATATACGGCTATCAACTTTGGTGTAGTTCTGGATCGGTCTTCTGACGTAGATATTCCTCCCGAGTTCAATAAGTTAGACAAATTAACACCCGAAGCATTGAAACATGCTCCATCTTTCTTTTTTTATTTCGTTTGATAGTTGTCTGAGGTAACTGCAAACGTAATAAGAGCTGGGAAAAGTTCTTTGTTACATTTAGGGTATTTAGGGTACTTTTTTCCGTAATTCGTTCTTTTTTCTGTATACCGTAATATTTCTGATGGTGATAATATTGTTTTCTTTAACTCAAGGGTTTAACAAGCGGACAAGCTTGAAGAGTTTGTTCTTCTTTGTTCCTCGTTTGCTAGGTGCCGCTTAGACAGTACTTTTACTTGTTATTTCTTTACACAAACCTAAAACAGAGCGATTTGCAAAGAGACAGAAGTGTATGATTGATGAACTGTTTCAAGAGCGGCCCGATGGACGGAAGTGTGAACAACTTCGGTAACACAATTTTCGAAGATACCTGTGATAACTGTACGACGAACTTGGTGACTTGATCATTTTTGTTGTGAGCGCAATAGGGTTTCCTCGTCCCCACAAGGAACAAGGGGCGCTAGCCGCCTCATCGTCTAATTTCCCAGTTTAAACCGGGCCCTGGTTTTTGACATGGCATGCCCGATTGGATTTCTACTTCGGAAGCGATACTGGCTCGTAACGCGGGATTATGTCGGCCCATTAATGGCAATCCGACGTCGTGAAAATATTTTATATTTTTTATTTAACTTTATATTTTCCTAATAGGGTCAACCGGGGTAATTGTGATATCGGGGTAATTTGTGACAAGCTAATTATTATTAACAAAATACAAAACATGTTTTATATTAAAAAAGAATATTGTTGTCATGTCTTACAAACAATACTGATGAAGTTTGAAATGAAATTTTTAAAAAATTGTTATTGTTTTTTGAATTTTTAATCAACACGACACAAATCTTTGAATTTTAAAGTTTTAAGCGTTCCGTTCAAAGTTAGTTTTCTTTGAAAAATGTAGATATTTGTATGACTTTAATGATTGATTTTACTTAGTTATAATCTGTTAAACTTGATTCACCATTCAAAAATATTTTGTTAAGTAATATTTTATGTAAAAAATAGAATCACAATTACCTCACATTATTTGCAAAGTACGGGATAACTGTGACGCTATAGTAACTATAATGGGCTATTTTTATGAATATGCCATATATCAGTTTATATACACCTATGTGACAGAATTTTGGAACTTATAATAAATTATTACATCAAAATTAAAAAATATAGCCTAGCATAGTTATAATATAGCGATTAATATTTTATAATTTTCAATACATTATGATATTTCTCAATATTTTCTATGGAACAAATTTGTATGCATGTTCATGATATTATTTAGATAAGGGATTATTGTATTTCCTAAGATCAAGCATAAAAAATGTTGGCAATAACAATTATTAGTTAAATCACAATTACCCCACATAGTGTCACAATTTACCCTAGTCTAATTTAGGTAGGTTATGAAACCAATTTTTATTTTTTTCCGCATGATAATTCTTTAATTTCCAACGTCATTTTCTCATTGAATAGGGTTCAATCAACTTATTAAAATATACGCAGGCCAAAATATTCTTATTTACAAAAGTTACATCAAGTTGAAACACAACTTTGCATTTTCGTGTCACTCTTACCCCGGTTGACCCTATATTTATTTAAGTTTTTATTTGAATTTCAAAATTGTCTTCAAAATTAAAAAACGTGATTCTAAAGAAACGTTCGATAAACAAATTGAAAATTGGCTCCACCATATCGACAGTAGTATATCCAAAATCATTTTCCCATTGAACAAAACTTTGATTGTTTCAGATTCATACCCAAGCAGAAAAATATGGTCCTAATTATGGTTGCCACGAAGTTGCTAAAGTCGTATCGACGTTGTTCAACAATGTAGCACCAACATTGGGTAAGCGTTGGGATAAGACGCAACGTCAAGATTGTGTGCCAATGTTGTTTCTACGTTGGAACGAAGGAAAATAACATCGAGTTATTGTTCAGTTGATGTTGGTAGAACAACACATACAATGTTGGTTCAACGTTGGCTCCATACACAGGTTCACAGGTTCACAGGTTACGAACGTTGGTTCCATGTTGGCTCATCATTGGCTGCCAACGTTAAGTCGCCAATAATCCGACATCGTATACACAATCGATCTGATTCGGTTCGGTTCGACGTAGTCTACTAACGTCGTCTGCCGACGTTAAGCCAACGTTGGAACAATTACAAAGTCGATATAATGTTAGCTGTTTCTGCCTTGCTATGGTTTTGGGAGCTAGTGGTTCGGAAAAAGCGATTCACCTTCAAATAATGAATATTTTATGAATTATTTGAATAGATTTGTGTAAAAAATGAAACATGAATAGACTCATTAGCATAAGTATTGAGTCCATTTTATTAAGTATTATTTGAAATATTAAACATTCAAAAATCAATAATACGAGAAAAATCATTTGTCTATTAAAGCTTTATTAATAATGTAATAATTTCATTTTGTTTATTTTTTCTCTCATTTATCGTTTTTACTCCATGTTTGTACATTAATTATTTTTACCTCGCCTGACCCTATAATACAGAATCGATTCGAGTAGAAACACGGTTTCCATATTGCAGACGAGGTAACGTTTTTCGTCTTATATGAATATTAATACGGCTCAAATTATACCATCGAGTAAATATATCCTATTAGAACAAAGACAAACGAGAAATCGGATTTATCATGGCTTTTAGATCTCGTAATTTTATATTCGGTGTCTTGTATTTGACTGTAAACTAGTCCTTGCAAAACGAACAATTAAAGACAATCAAAAAGAGCAACGTGAAATTGCAAAATAGATCACGCAGATTATGCGCTTTATTTCCGTCGTTAGTTAAATTATCTTTAAATCATAAATAATAATTAATAAATAATAAATAATAAGTGATCGCGCAAGTATCTTATTGTGGATGAAATAAACCTAACTGCTACTCAGTGGGTGGCTCAGCTCACTGAGCCACTAGATAATCAGTTGCCACTACTGCAAACTTAAAAAATTCTGTAAAACTGACATACATAGCCAGGTAAGAAAAAAAATATAAATGATATTAGGAGTAGTGCTAGTGTAGTCATAGTGATATTAAGGTACAAATATTAATATCTATAGAATATCCTACAAAATTGGTGGTGAACAGAAATTTAATTGTTTATGATTGTTCAACAACCTCGCACGAACGAAAATTTACTCTGCACAAAAAGTTAAGGGACACTTATTCATTTAAATGACATAGTAAGTGCCCCTATCTTTTTGTGCACAGTGTATATTTTGAGAATACTAGTATACAGCGCGCGCTACATAGTATATGGTTTAATTTTTCAATTTTCAACTGCACATTTTCAACCGTCAAAAATAAAGCAACAAACTGTCAAAATTGAAGTGGTTACGCATGAACTTGGCCAACGGTCCAATCAGCAGCCAACTTTTTGGACCGTTCAACTTTTTTTAAGATGGATAAATAAAATATATTCTTTGTCGGTAAAATACATTCCGGCAATAAATATGATTTAGTTTATATTTTATTTTAAATTTCATGATATAAATCTATGAAATATGAAGTAAAATGTATTTTGAATCTAAAAAGTTTATTAAACGCTAAAATTAGTATAATAAAGGAAATATATTTTAGTGACTAGTTTTCCATTCCTGAGGGTGTACTCAAAAAGTTAGAGGACACTTACTATGCTATTTAAATGCGTATGTTCCCCTATCTTTTTGTGCCGATACTATAAAATACCCTAGATTGAAATTTGTGTTTGGCCGCTAATAATATATGGTGCAATGTCGACCCAGTACTGATATACGTGTCGGTGCTTAGTATAGGCCCAATAAAGGCCCGTTTGTCTTAGTGATTTGCCATACATCGTTTCACCAGTGAGTTGCCAGCTCATTGGTAAATTTTGCAATTGTGCGACAGTCGGTGCATTACTGGCACAAATAAAAAATCAATGAGTGAGTTTTCTAATGATACCTTTCATTTATTTTTGAGTTATTCCGTCCGGGTACTAAATCCTTACACTTTAAATAATGTAATATATACAAATACTATATTGTTCAAAGGTATTAAAAGAAATATAAAGATAGATTCAAATAACATTATTTATAGAAATTTTCAAGAAATTCTAACTAACTGGCGTAATAATAAAAATTTATAGCGTTATAAGAACTTTACCCGAGTCAAAATTTTCAGATTATTCAGATTTCAAATTAGACGGTTGAAAGAGAATTAGAACAATTTGAAATATGGCTACTTAGAGTCTGAAATAAGTTCACAATTAGTTTGAAAAAAGGCTAAAACGAG
>JAPYZS010002336.1:0-13304 GCA_030522925.1 Trissolcus japonicus
ACACGGGCGTACATCCGGTGCGCTCGGGCAACGCCCTTTATTAATTAATTTATTAAATAAAATGTGAAATAAAATATTTAGTAAGGCGCGGACATGACACTGCTTTCACTTTTTCAGATAAAAAATCTAAAAATCCGGCTCTGTAGTGATCTTTGTTAAGTTATTTTATGACTGTATGCCAAATATGAGTAGATTTGGTGCAGTGGTTTCAGAGATTTTTTGGAACAAAACATATTTACAATCACCTGTCGGAATCGGACATATGCTGACTCATGCATTGTTGCCCTCTGGCGGCAGTGCACACAGCGCGTAATATCGCTTACTTGAAAGTATGAATTATATCTAATGAAAAACTTATGAATTGAATTATTAAAAATTCATGTTTGCGTATATTATTAATTGTATTAATTTTATAATTAAAATTGTTATTGTAGTTGTTAATTTAATTTTATTAATTCAATTTGATTAAAGTGAAATGTCGGTAGATTTCAACACATGAAAATGTTGTTCCAAAAAATTTCTCATACCATTGTACCGAATTCCTTCAAATTTTGTTGGATTTCTATAAATGAAGAACAAACGTTCTACCAGGAAAAAAAAGCTAAATATCATGAGATTGTAATTGCTAGCTTTGGTCAGTGATTATAATTTTTAGCTTATACAAAAAAAAAATGATTTATGCACGGGGATGATGCACGTTCTAATGTTGAATATGAATGTTTATCTGGTGAGGGAATTCGGAATGGCACCTGGTGGTGAATTTCGTAGAGCATTTATCGAGGTGAGAAACGAAACGTTTTCAACATCTCCTCTACATCTCACCATCTTCTCTACAATAGTAAAATCATGACAATTATTTTAAAGAACTTGCAAGGTGCAACTTCGCAAGGTTTCATATTGTATAGTTGGTTTTGGAGATTGGCCGTTTTGTACATAACTCTACGAAGATCCCTTGGGATGTTGTGATACTGGCAAAACACAGTGGATCATGAAACAATGAGGGAAAGTTGAATAGTCTCAAATCCCTCCAATTTCAAGGTACATTTTAACATTACACAATCATACATGTCATTTATCCTCACTATTTTAAATTGAATGTTCACAGTGTTTCATCTCCCTTAAAAGTTGGTAATTAAATTGGCCGTCAAGTTCGCGATGGTTGCCGCAGTGGCGTACATCGGTTAGCGGTTGGTTGGCTCGTCAGGTCTTCCGTCCGTGCAGTCAGTCAAGTCATTCGTGATGGGTCTTGTGAAGGTAAACAAAACCTAGAACTCAACATCAATCTCTACATTGAAAATAATTTTCGATACATAGGTGAGATAAAATAACGAACAGATTTCGTTTATGATTATAAAGCTTGATTGTTTGGTTGGTTGATGTTGTATGATGCTTTTGAGCAGACCACGCTATTCTATTGTTCCAAGAGACGAAAATGTTGGGGTAAAAAGTAAACAAAGTGAAGCAAATGAATTGGAACAAAATTTCAACAAAATGTGCAAGATGAACGGCGGATTAAACAACGTCTTGAAGGACCAACATGTTTCGATTCATCGCGAGTGCTTTGAAATGAATAAAAATAAGACTATGATAAAGTATTTATTGGGCTTGAATCTTATACAACTTATCTTATCCATCGAATCTCATACATCTTGAATCTTAATACACAGAATGGTAAAATAATAATAATAATTTTTAAATCTTTTTTCTATTACATACGTCAAACATGGACGAAATATGTTTATCGAATAAACTTTTTTTAGAACAAAAACATTTTCCAATTTCAAATACAAAGTTTTAAAGTTTAATACAAGACAAAAAGCTCGTTGAAATAATGATAAACTTTTAATTACTAAAATAAAAAGAAAAATTTCATTTTTATTAAACATAAACAAGGAGATTTCTTAATATGCGTTGTAATCGTAATTACTAATCAGTAATTACAATTACGATTTGTACCACAATTATCACAACTGGCACGAAATGCCTGGGCAGTGGAAAGTTGTCTTGTGTTATGTTGTGCAACGAAAGATGAAGTCGGTGTCTCCGACCGACTGCCACCGTTGTCAGACGAAAGATGAGCCGGAGTCTCTGCCGTTCGTTGCGAAAATTTTTTGGCCTCTCGCGCTCGCGTATTTTTTTCTTTTTGGCGCTCAGCATGCGTTACTTCCTGAAAATAATAATTAAATTAGGAACATAAATAAAATATCAATTTACAATTTCATTAAAAAAAAGATTACTTGATATGGATTTCGGTTTTTCGTATTTAGTGGCTTGCATCAGTTGACTGTTTGTCCAGCATTTTTTTGAGGAAATAATTTTCCTACTTGAGAAGGAGATTTTCAAGAGCTTGCTTCTGCTTTTCAGTGAAGTTCGATTGTTGAGGTTCTGAGGGCGGCGGTGGAACGCTCGACTGAAAGGAGCCGACAAACTGAAGTGACTGCTGCTGTTCAACAGCAGCAGTACCTCCTCCTCCATAATTTGACGTACATTCACGGGTTGAGTTCTGGGAAACTTGCCGCTGCGGTGCTGGCAAGTACGGCTGATAATAGAACTGATGTTGTTGCTGCTGTTCGACAGCAGTGGCACTTTCTTCTCCAGGATTTTGACTTCGCATCACTAGGTTCATCAGCGCAACTTGTAAGTAAGTTTGGCTGATAATAGTTGCCGTAGTGACGGTTGCCTTCCCACTGCAGCGGTGATGCTTTTGCCAATATTTTGTCCATCTATGGACTCCATCATCGGCGGAACTTGCTGCGGCAGTAGCAAGTTCGGTTGTTATGTGCTCACGAATTGGAGATGTTCTTCACATTCCCTTGCCATTTGTCCACCTTCGTTGTGTAGGTGCTGTTCAACATGCCGCTGCGGTGACGTTGGGGGTGGCAAGTTTGGCTGATAATAGCCACCGAAGTGACCTGGTTGCTCGACAGCACCAAGCTCGAAGTGCTTGGTTATTCGACAGCAGTGGCGATGCCTCCGCCAATATGTTGTCCACCTTTGATCTTCATCATTGGCGTAACTTATCGCGGCGGTGGCAAGTTCAGTTGTTCTCCACCGAATAAGTCGTGCTGTTGTAGTTGAACGGATGCAGCATTTTGTCCTCCAGGCTTTTGTCCACGTTCATCGAGTAACTCCTGATCAACATGCTGTTGAGGTGGAGGTAGTGGTGGCAAGTTTGGTTGGTAGTAGCCGGCGAGGTGACGTCGTTCACGCTGGTAAACAGGAGCAGCATTTCCTCTTCCAGTATTTTGATGTCCACCTATGTCCTGCAAAATCGGTCCATATTGCCGCTGTGGTGGAGGCGGCGGTAGCAAGTTTGGTTGTGGTGCGCCTACGAATTGGAGGTGCTGCTGCTGTTGAACAGGAACAGCATTTTGTCGACCTTCGTTAAGCAGGTCCTGTTTAACTTCCCGCTGCGGTGGTGGTAAGTTTGGCTCATAGCATCTGATGTTATTTGGGTGCTGCTGCTGAACAGGGACAGTATTTCCTCTTTCAGGATTTTGTGCAACTATGTCATGCATAATCGGTGCAACTTGGTGTCGCTGCGGTGGAGGCGACGGTGGCAAATTTTGTTGTTTTTCGCCTACGAATTGGAGGTGCTGCTGCTGTCCAACAGGAGCTGCATTTCTTTCTCCAATATGCTGTTCACCTTCGACGGGTGGAGTTCCTTCAGGATTCTGCATTACCTGTTTTTGACCATCCTTTTGTTGGTCTCTGTGTAACAACCCTTCGTTGATGTTCAATTTGCCGGTGGAGTGACGAGTTTTATAAGTTTTAACCTGGAAATGTGAACGAATAATGAGTGAAAAAATATTGTCAAATAATGAGTGAAAAATTATTGAGTGAAATAATATTGTATTATACAATATAAATAAAATTGTATTTTTTTATATACGTACCAGAGTTTTGTTAGGTTGTTTACTTTTTTCGCCATTTTTGTTTTGAACTTTTTGTCCTCCTAAGAAAACAGACCATGTTTATATTTTACAATAATTATTTGAACCATTATTTTTGAATGTATGGTACCAACAAACTGAATAACCAATAATTGTTAGATAAATTTAAATAGCAAATGCACTTATTTTTAAATGCGAAATAAAGAACCCCGCACAAATCAAAGGGAAATTGGCCCTCAGTCAAATGGTCTGAAATTTTAGTATGTTGTAGAGGAAGTCGAGCTGATCCAAAGTCATCAAAGTCATCATAGGCACTAAGCTCGAATCCTCATACTTTTTGAGTTTGGGCCTTTTTGAAAATCTCACTTCTCTTCTCTTTCACAGAGAATATTGTTTTATCTCGTTTATTATTTTATTAAAATTATTATTTTATGAAAATTTTTAAAATGAACTCTACGACTTTGAACTAATATTCATTTTACTTTTCAAAATCTAAAATACTCACGAGGCATGTTGATTTCACAGAAGACTGATTCGAAACTGATTTGAGGGTAATCAAAACAAACTCAGTTCTTCCAACAATGAACACCAGGGGCGTCTCACAGTGACACAGCGCCCTAGTATCAATGTTCACGAAATTTGTATCTCTTTGCAGAAATTTATTAAATGACTTTCACAGAAAATTGTTAAGAAACTATTTTCAACAATTCCATCATACATGGTAGTTTTTTTCATTTTTTATTTAATTTACGAAAAAATAAAAACGATAAAAATCATGCAAAATAGTATGTTGAGTCTAACTTCACGCTCATTATTCAGAACATCATAACAGCAAACTCAGCGGTGGTATTTGAAGTGATATAAATTACTTCATATATTACGACCTTAAAAATTGAGGTAAGTTTTGTATTAAAAAACCTTCAGATTATCTGATGTCGAATGGTTATATGATATAATTAAATTGATATTTATTAGGAAAAATAGGCTGCAAATCTCGGAAGTGTCTTTCAAAAGGGAAATCTGTTCGGAAACGTGCTTTAGCTCTGAGGTAAATTTTATTATGTAGTATAATTTTTACATGACAATTCAAATGATTATTTATTATGATAACATTTTTAATGGAATCATACTTTTTGTCTTCAGTTAAAAGCCAAAAGAATCAATCACAATGGTTCATACAAAACCAAAAGAAGATATGTTTGCTATTCGAACAAAGTCTCATCAACTTTGGAAACTTTTTTTTTTATCATCATTAGGCTACAATTTTTTTTGTGCTGTTTTTATTGTTTATGTGTAAAATTATACTTTACACACAGGCATTCTATAAAATTCTCTGTCAAAATATATGATAAATTTAGATTGCACACTCTATCCGATATATCTGACATATATGTGGCTGTGAGGAAAAACCACTTAAGTGCTTTTTTGTCCATTTAAATTAAAAACATTTTTTTTTCGTTGTTTTTTTATCTATTTCTATGTGATGAACTCAAAGAAGTGTTTCTATGGGGATCAAAAACTATAATTCACGAGTTCCAATATTATTTAGAACTTTAATTTTGTTTGAAACTATGTTTGAAGTTTTATTTTTTAATGTTTTCAACTGGTAGTCAATTGGTTTTTCCTCATAGCCACAAATATATATATATATATCTTCATCTAATTTTTGTTTCAACATTTATTTGAATTTCATCAATTTTATTCATAATTTGAATTAATATGAATCCAAAATACTCATATTGGTATTATGAGTAAAAATTGCAATAAATAAAAAAAATTATTAAAAGTCCATATCAATTTTCAATATTTCTAAATTGATTACAAATTTGTTGATTTAGTGAATATTCAAAACTTTTCTGCATATTTCACATTCAACATTGTTGATCTTGGAATTTTTCGAAAACTTTTTAAAATTATTGGATTTCATTATTAAATATTTTGGTAATTCTTACATTTTTTCTGCAAAAATTGTCGCATAGTATATGCAGCTATATTTGAATCATGAGATTTTTTCACTTTAACCGTTAAAGAGCTGATTTTTTTATTATTATTAATAAGACAGAGCCCATTTTTATTATACTTTTCGATATAGTGGTTATATTGTTGAAAATATATAAACTTGACTGTTGAAACCAAACAAACAAAAGTGACTAGATTTTTTTGCAAATTGAAAAATCAAAAACAAAATAATTCAAACCAAACAGTGTTGTTGGTTCATTTTTTTTATCTGCAGAAAAATCTGTCAGTTTTATTGATTTCGTTTTTCTTTCATCGATTTGCACAAAATGAAATCAAATTTGTTGGTTTGGATTAAAAAATTATGTTTATATATTTAAATAGATACAATATATAAAAGGAGTATGGTATAATTTTCATTTTATTGATTTTATATAAAACAAAATTAATATTACGAATTATGTTGATCTGTTGATCGAAATGACAAAAATGGTTTTTTTTTCGTCCACAATGCGAATTGAAATTTCCGAATTTGAATATTGGAATTATGTTTTTATTGGTCCGAAATTATGGTCGCGATGTTCTTCTTTGAAACTCGGAAAAGTGTTTTTTTTTCTTCTGAGCCATGGATATGCACTGTACTCTCTCTAGAGACGATATTCAATGTTTCTACACCATCGAGCGTAGAAAAAAATAGTAAAAACTTAGCGTTTTTACTCCCTCACGAAAATAGAGTTGTGCTTCGCTTCCTTTCTCAGGGTAGTAATTCTGTAAACTTACTAGCATTTGTATTGTTTGCATCGTGGGAAGAGTATTTTCACACCCACGGACGGAGCAGTTTTCGGTTTATTTTTTTGTCCCAATTCATCCGCGGAAGTGAAAATACACTTCCCTCCCTCGGTGCACAGTATATTATAACATTTTTTTGTTTAGGAAAAACACGTTGAAGACGTCAGCAGATACGAACGATCTCATTAACGATCAAGAGGAACATTTCAGGTCACCTTCTTTTCCAGAAATTCCAGGTAACAACTTTTCTGACAGTTATGCACAATCTGAAGTAGAAATAAGTATTTTTTCCGAATCAACATGAATGAATGATTGTCCTCAAAATGAAGTTTCACCTCAATCCTTCATTGAACATAGTTTTGATTCAAATGTAAATAAAATGAGTGAAACAATCACTGATAACGACTCTCGTTTTAACTCATCTAATTTTATTGGAATCGATGCATCAGAGACAAATGCAGATGATGATACATTAGTTATCGATGAAAATGCTGGGTTGGATCCTCATGCAGTTCAAGAAAATTATCCAGAATTTTGTTGCATTAAAAAATGTGGACACTTTTTTCACGAATTACATGAAAAATTCGATAACCATACTCCGTTTGCTTGTTCTTTGAGAGATCTAAAACTCATTAACGTATTTGTAAAAGGAATGAAAATTCAATATTTCATCAAATGCCAAATGTGTGGTTTCAAAGCCAGCATTTGGTCGGAACCACAAGACGACCAAACATATGACATACATCATGCTACAGTAATCGGAAGTATTACGTCTGGTATTGGATATAATACTTTACAGGAACTTCTGGCAGGAATTAATGTTTACTGTATTAATCCGGAAACATACAGAAAGTATCGAGAAAATTTTCTACAGATTTTCGTAGATACGGCCGCAAAAAGTATGAAGAAGCGTAAGAAGAGAAGCAATTAGCTATTGCACGAGGTGACGTGTTCAACGGTGTACCATTTATAACTGTTGTAGCAGATGGTGAGTGGTCTAAAAGATCGTATGGACACTCACGATTTTCTGTCTGGAGTAGGAGTTATTGTTGGTTTTGCAACAGGCAAAGTTTTGTACGTAGGCATGCGTAATAAATATTGCTCTTACTGTGCTCACTATGAACGTAAAGGTGTCGAATGTCCTGAACATATTTGCTTCAAAAATTGGGATCGCAATTCTGCATTTAGTGCTATGGAAAGCGATGCAATAGCCGAAGGTTTTAAGTGTAGTATTGAGATGCATGGTCTTATCTACAGAACGCTGATCGCTGACAACGATAGTAACGTCTACAATGCGATATTAAACAGCAGACCTTATCAGGAATTCGAAATTATTGTACAGAAAATACAATGTAGTAACCATTTATACAGAAACCTTTGCAAACAATTAACAAAAATCACAGAAGTACCTCAGCCTTCAGGAAATAGACAATCAGGTTATGTTGATACACGTAAAATCATCAAAAAAAACGTATTGAACATTCGAAATGAAATCCACGGCACTGCTATTGCGAGAAATCAATCTGATGGATCACAAGATCTTAAAACTGCTGAGCTACAAAAAGATATTCTTATTATACCGCAGCATGTACTTGAGGATCATAGTTTGTGTGAAAATTGTGGATTGAACTGTACCTCTGAAAGAATTCCAATTGAAAATCACATGCCGGCTGTTATTCGGCATAATTTTGATACCAAAATAGAAAGTGTAATGAGAAACTTCAGTTCTCACGCACCAAGTTTATTATTGAATTATACAAACAACGTCGCAGAATTGTTTAACTCTATTTTGTGTAAGCTGATAGGCGGAAAACGTACTTTTCAAGGTGCTCGTTGCTCTTACAATATGAGAGTATTAGGAACTGTAATTCAGAATAACAATTATCAGGTCTTGTCAGATATTGACCGTAATACAAACAAACCAGTTCCTTAAATCATTGGAAATATCGAAAGACAAAGGCAAGATGCTTGCCAACGAACGCAAGACCGGACATGGCCGAGCGACTTTAAGGTCAGCAAAGCAAGGTGCCGGAATTTTATGGTCCTTATTCACAACAGCCCGATATGAATGTGGAACAATTCGAACTTCTGAAAGAACACCATCTCGAAAAGTTAAAACAAAATGCTGATAACTGGCAAGAAGTCGAAAGAACTACCAGAAATCAAAGCAATAGATAAATGGAGATCATTGAGGCAAAATATGTTGACAGCATCTAATTTTGGGGCAGTGTGCCGCAAGAGACCGTCGGCTTCATGTCGAACGCTTGTCAAACAAATTTTGTATCCATCTCATACAGAAACCGCAGCTATGAGGTATGGAAAAGTAAATGAAGAGAGAGCTCTGTTGACTTTAACAACAAAGATCAACAAAGAAATCCTACCTTCTGGCTTGTTTATAGATCGTGAACATCCTTACTAGGGAGCATCCCCAGATTGTTTAATTGACGATGATGGTCTCGTTGAAGTAGAATGTCCGAAATCTGCAGAGACCATGCTGATTGCAGACGCAATAAAAAACGTCCCTCTTGTTCGGCAAATGATCGCTAAAAACAATCCAAATGAAATGAACAAGAATCAGCATTACTACTACCAAGTGCAGGGTCAATTCAATATTTCCAAAAGACAGTATTGCTACTTCGTAGTGTACACTTAAGTAGACATTCACTATATAAGAGTGAAGATAAACGAAAGTTTCTGGAAAAATGAGATGCTACCCAAACATTCTCATTTTTATATAGACAGCTTACTACCAGAAATAATTGACAGTCGTCACAATAGACGTATGCCGATACGAGAACCATATTATGTTGTAGAGGCAATGGAAGCTCGTACAACAATAGGAGCAAGCAACAATCAAACAGAAAACCGAAGGGAACGAGTTGCAAAACGAAAAAGAGTTTATGAAGATCCCATTGATGACTCAATCGAAGAAAACAATGTTACCAATGTTGAGAATACCAATGTGCCTCTGATAAAAAATTCCATTGGAAGTTCCATTGATGGTACCGATAGTCGCCTAGACGAAGAAGGAATGTTACGTTATGAGAATGATGTTGATGAGTTACATGGAACGGTAGAGGAACGTCGACTTCATTTGAACAATCGTTTCGTTTCTATAGCAGCTGCTAGGGCAATAATTTTGCCGTTAGATTCTTACATAAACGACACTGTGATAGACAGCGTTTTGAAAATCATTAGAGATTCCACCTTCTACGAAACAGAAAGTTGCTTATTTGCTTCGTTTCAGGATCTGCGAGTTCCAGTACAAGGGAAACAAAGTATCCAGATTATTAATTCTTCAGAAGGACACCACTGGAGATGTTACTAATATGACAATGAAGAAGTATTCGTTTATGACAGCATACCTACTACTCGAGGATATGACAAGTTGAGAAGACATGAACGAGAATACTTACAGATACGTTTTGGTTGTAACAGAGATGATGTTATTTTCCCTGAAGTTGCCTCTGTACAAAATGACGCTGTTAGTTGCGGAGTGTTTGCCGTCGCTTTTGGTACATGCATATCTTTTGGAAGAGATCCTACGACTGAACGTTTTTCTAGAGATATGAGAATAATGCGTGAGCATCTTCTAAGGATCATAGAACAGAAAATATTAATTCCCTTCCCATGTGTGGAACAATAATAGAGATTGGATGCTCATTATTGATAAAGATCATTTTAAAAGTGAGCTGGTTAGTTAATTTCTCAATTCTCACTGGAGTTTTTCGAATAAATGAATATTTTATTCATTATCTGTTCTTCATCATCTCAAATTATTTATCAATATTCATAAATACGTGAGTTGTCAAAGTCAACTACAGTTGACATGTTTACTTGCTAATTACACTAGGTGATATTCATGCTATATTATCAGAGTGTTCTGCTAAAGAATTGAGCTGTTATAGATAACTAGCCAGAGTGTTCACTAATGAATTGAGCTGGTATACAATGTAAGTTCTAGGTTTGTCTGTTAAGCAGAGTCTTCTACAAATAGAGTGAGCTGTTATATATGATTAACTAGAGTGTTCGCTGATGAATTGAGCTGGTATCAATATTTGGATAAGCAGCAACTTCAATCCAATAGAGTCTCCAGCGAAAGAAGTGAGCTGTTATATATGACTAACTAGAGTGTTTAGTAATTAATTAAAACTGGTTCACTTGAATTATCAGAGTTTGGATAAATTAGTGAGCTGATGTATAGAAAATTGGAACTCTTATAAAGAAGCAAGCTGCAGCATATTAACCTAATTTTTAATAACCGATTAGAAACATGGGTTTTCAAATATATATTGAATTTCAGATAAACAGCTTTTCATTCAAAATTTTAAACACAAACGTGACTTATAAAGTAAAAAAAGTTAAAAAGGTAAGATAAACTATTTTTGTATACTATTTATTATATACAATTCAGTGTCCCCTCCTCACTGTGATTCGTAAAACCACCCTCGATTATCGTATGTGTGGAACGTGATAATTTTTTAATTCAACTGATTTTTATATGAGGAGGGAATACCAAAATTTATATAGTAAATAGTATACAACTTCGTCACACATTTTTTCCAGTTTGTATATTACTTGACTTGGAAAAAAAAGTTTTGAGGCTCTTCAGGCTGCCAACATAATTTTTTTCCGAGTTGAGTGACAAATAAATAAACAGAAAGAAAAAATTAAGAAACACAAAATAAACAATCAAAGAAATGAACAAACGAATAAAGTTGTCATGGAAGTTTACTTAGTTACTTGCGCTCATGAAAGTCGAGTTTTCCAAACAAATATTTTGTAATTTGTCTATCCTACTTTATATGAGCTTAATTTATATATGTTTCGAATTATGAATTTCATAATTTATATTTATTTATTTATTATTATGATTCACGGGTATGCACCTTTTTGCGAAAAAATGGATGATTATTAGTATGAATATAAGTATGAATAATTTATATTAATCATAAACTCACATATTTATATAAGTTACTAGGAGGTTGGCGCGCGCCCGGGTTTAGGTCCTAGTTTCCTTGTTTAAAATTTGGCTAAATGTCAAAACAAACTCGCCTGTCAAAAAATAAATAGCTGACGCATGAACTTAGTCAAAAGTCCACCTTGCTGCTAAGTTCCTCCTTCAATCAACTTTATAATGTAAGATATCGATATAAGTTTAAAATAGAAATTAAATAGATTTTTCATTGGATTGTTTATTTTATGTTTGTTCATTCATTTTTATATTTCTTTGTTTATTCCTGTTTACTTATTTCGGTTTGTTAATTTATTTTCACTAGTACCTCTCGTAGGAGAGTGAACTGGCATTCTTTACCAAGGTCTTTCTCCGGAGAGGGAATTGGTACTAATTAAGTATGTGAAGGTCTCTATTAGGAGAGTGAAATAGTTCACTATCTTCCCAAGGGTTTCACTCGAGCGAGTGGACTAGTTTGATACAGTTTCTTATTGATTAGTATATTGAATGAATTTCTAAATAAATTTTTATTTTTTTTACTCATTTATATTTGTTTACCCAGAGTCTTCCACAAGGAAGTGCACTGGGTGAATTTTTTTTTGTTTACCCAGGGTCTTCCACAAGGAAGTGCACTGGGTTGTAATTTTTTGTTTACCCATGGTCTTCCACAAGGAAGTGCACTGGGTGAATATTTTTGCATTGGTTTTATTTAATTTTTAATTTTTTTTTTCAAATTTTCCATCTGCCTACGCGCCATCCGCGTAGGCAGATGGCGCAGGGGAAGCGCTGCCGAATTCGTTCGGCAGCTTTTCCGTGCCGCGCGCCGTCTGTTGGCAATATTGGCCCGTCGTTGACTTCAAAATCATTTCACCTTAACTAGGAAAGAGCCACATAGTCATTCGTAATTTTCCAGTTTTAAACTATACATTTTCAGCTGTCAAAAAATATCTAACTGTCAAAAAATATGAACGAGGTAATATAGTCTATTTTTCCACTTCAGACTGTGACATGAACAACGAAACACTTCGTTTGCTTTGTTACATCGATCATGATTTCTAGTGAATTTTTTAAAAACAAGAATTGTCTAAGGTTTAGAGGAAAGGAAAATTAAATGATCGTTTAAAAATAAATTATTTTGAATAACAATTTATGTATTAACAACAAGATGGAAATTGATAATTAGAAAAACGCATACAGGTGGTCCTGTGCTATCGCTGTCTTGGAGACAGCGCGTCTTAACCGGAGTCCACGTTGACTCAAAAAGACTTCTCACTCAAAAGATGTTAGTGTTACCCCATCATTGTTACTCTCTATCTGGTGGCAAACCTCTACCCCGCAAAGTCCATACCCAATTGAAGGACAGGCTGCACGACAGTGACCGAGCATGTCGTGCAGTCTTGGCTTGGAGTTCTGTAATCCTCCGCCCTGCGCACCGATATTTTACGTTCGATACCGATAGTGGTGCCCGGTAGTTGCGGATGAGACCCAAAGATCTCTACCGTGGCCTTTTCACTCTACTATCCTTGCCACTCATTCAAGCAGGGAAACAGGCCGATTTTGATCGACCCAGGAGCGTCCGTATTCGGGGCGGACGTTCACCGGTCTTAAGCACCACAACTCGCGAATCACCTTTCGGATCACGGCGAATTGTTGTTCCTTTTACCCTGTTTTCGTTACCCAAGTGGGCCCTTACTAACAGGAAACGGAACCGA
>JAPYZS010002337.1:0-25240 GCA_030522925.1 Trissolcus japonicus
CATATCACCTGTCAAAAAATAGATGTTTGACGCATGAACTTGGCCGAAAGTGACTACCCGCGGCCAACTTCCGCCTTTGATCAACGTTTTAACTGTGGAAAATTAATATAAATTTTGCACTGCACTGAGTAAAATGGACTGCTGTTCGAACTATGCGTATACTGTAGAGGTTACAGTGCGAACGGTACAATTTGGAGTCTTAGGTTAGTACTGTTACTATAACAGTCTAGACTATAAGCGCAACAGTCCGACTTGTTAGTAAAACTAACTAGACTGTTTTAATAACAAATCGAACTGTTGTAACAACATAACAGTCTTGAACTGTACGTTTTTACAGTCCAGGACTGCAACAACAACAGTTCGGATAGTTCGAACAATAGTCCATTTTTCTCAGTGTTTGAGATAACTCCAATTAACCTAAAAATCGTACTCCAATTGCCCAAGTAGAAATCAAATCGGGCATGCCATGCCAAAAACCAGGGCCCGGTCTGGTTTAAGCCGGGAAATCTCGATAAAAGGAATACTGACTGGGCCCTTCAGTGCGTCACGCCTGTCATTCCTCAGGACCTGACCGGGATTCCATTTTCTTTTTTTCAATTTAATTAAATTAAATAATGATTTTTTAGTTTATTTAAATTATTTCAGTTGGCACATTAATTAATTAATCATTTTGCAATTAATAATTTTTATAAGCAAATTTATAATTAAAAACATATTTTTCTATATTTTTGATACACATCCATCGTAATAGTGAGTTTCCCAATAAAAGAAGCATAGACTGGAATATACTTGTAGACCAGTGGCTAAGACAATGTTCAATCACCGTGGAGGCCTGGGTTCGAGTCCTCTAACATCGAGTAAGGTTTTTTCATTAGAAATCTCAGTTTAAATGGTTTAAAAATCAAAATTTATTTAAATAATGACAAAAATAGTATAAATTAAATAATTAAAAAATTTTTTATGCCAGGCGTGGCGCCCATACACAGTGTCATCCTAGGATTCCATGCCGCGTCCTTATCTGGTCGCATGGTTTCCTGGTCAGGTCTGGTTTCAGCCCGATCGAAATTTCTACTTGGGTGTGTATTTGGTGGGTAAACTATTCTTTTTTAATTTTTCCTGTCCATCGTCGATTGACATTTCAATCAAAATTGATGTTCAATAATCGGTTAATTAAAATGTCAATCGGTCGTTACATTCTGTTTTTTTTACTGAGAAAATATTATGAAACAATGTTGTCCAGTTGATTAACATTCAATATAATCAAAATACACCAAAAACATGGAAGCATTATGTTAAATGTCAAAATATTGGTGAACTAAGCATAATCAGCGTTCGATCACAACTACATCAGACAACGACATTTCTTGTTAATTTTTAATCGAAAATGTTACATCAAGATGTCTGGAGTAAATATGTTTCCGATTAGAGGGAAGTAAAACTCGATTTTACGTGATGCATTTTCGGGTTGAGACCAAGTAGAAAATCGATTTCCGCTAAAACGACAGAAGTTCAGGGAGACACGACCGTTTTAATTGTACAAACTATATTTCGTTTTGACCCAATATTATATATCAAACTGATTCAAATCTATCACCGCCAAGCAAAAGTTCGGCACTTCTAATATTTCGTCAAGGGTGGAGATGTTTACGTGCAGATACTTTGCGCGCATCAAAAATATACACTGCAGCCGAAAAGTTGGACCACAAAGATGGGTGGTGCCAACCGTACAGAAATTCGTAACAAAGTTCAAAGTATCTGATGCCCGAAGCCAAAAGCCTCTGCCCGCGTTAAAACTTTGCTCGAACTTGGAGCTTCTTAGCGTGACAATCTAATTAACGCAAATTCTCGAACAACCAAAAGAGCCACAAATGCATGCGCGGCATGCCCTCTCAGACAGGTGAATAAGTGTCTCAGTCGCACACGCACACACGGTCATGAACAAAAAGCAGCGCGCCATCTTGCGGACAAATAGCTAGTTAACTGGCTATTAGTCGACGCAGAAAAGAGGAAAAAAAAACAAAGGAAACGATATGTCTTCTGGGAAGCTGCAGAATTGCCGTGAGGATAACGATGAGTCGTTCATTAAAACACAAAACGACGTCGAAGGCTACTTTTTCAAGGATACGCACACCGATTCCATGAAAATTCTTTTAATCTCTTTCTTTGATCCTCTCTTTTTCTTTCAAATTATGACATTTTAACATAAATAAATTAATTTCAATTATATATAAACATGTAAAACAATGTGTAACAAATCGCTGGGTCTAACGAAGAAGGTGATGCTACTTCAAATTAAACTTGAAGAAGATACTGTCTCAAAATTTGCTCTTAAAGAAGGTGCTACCTCAGAGATTAATCGACAACAAAAATTTATTTATTTATTTATTTATAATTTTAATGTATTTCAACTTTGCAAATTATTTTCTCAAAATTGAGGCCCGATAAGTATATCACGGAATTGAGGCCGCTGAACACCGGAAGACCTTATAGGGCGAGCTCGCCATATAAGGCCCCTATAAGGAAGAGCATTACAAGCCCTACAAAGGCCCGATTAATTTTTACTAGGGTAGTGTTACATCGTTGAGAGAAGCGTGTTTGTAACTAAAGATTTTAATTTACAAAAAATGGCATTTTGCAAAAATGACATTGGCTCTTGATATATTTTTGCAAAAATGTAATACTTATAATATATATTATAATAAAAATATGAAAAAAAAAATAGCTTACGATTCAAGGATCATTAAAAATAATAAATTGTGAATTTCTATAACAATCCATATGTTGCTATAACAACCTTAAATTGTTCATATAAAAAACGATATAGATGGAGCTTTCGCGCTGAGCGACACAGATGAGTTAAGAGTTCATTGTGGAGGTGCTAATGGGGAGCTATCTATCGGGCGGCAATAATTGCTCGGGCACATTGGTTTAGACCGCATGTACGAAGGCGGCACAAGTATCGGCTGGCGCGAGTAAACGCTGTCATTGATGTGAGAGATAGGAGGGAGAGAGAAAGAGAGAGGGCGCCGCGCGCAGTGCAAAATATACTAGCAGGGAACGACTTGGAGGTTCTGATGTTGAAGCAGCTGTTGGTCGCGAGCAAAAGAGACGGCAGAGTCTGCTCCCTCCTTGCGTCGCTCTAAAAGTTAAGAAGGAGATGACGAAGTGGTTGGTAGCTCTTGCTACTAATTGAACGCAAAGTACCAGTCTCTCGCAAGAGCGGCAGATCGCTTCAAAGACGCTCGATAAAAAGGTACGAGTAACGAACGCTTTGAACGAATTAAAGACTTGCATATTGTGTGTACGAGCGATGACGCGGCCGATGCCAATTATTTGGCGAACCTTCGCCAACAGATTACACGATTCAGATAGAGAACGACAGGCATCGCACTCGAATAAAAAAAAAAAATAAACAAATGAATGCAAAAATAAAAAGTATAAAAAAAATCAAATATCCTTTCCATATATTTCCAACATTTCTTTTTGTATCAAACACTCATTTTGCGCTTTAAATACTTGTGTATAAATAAAAAACTTATGGCTCCGTCAACTGCGTCTGAAAATTACATTTTTATTCTGTTGCAGGTTCAATGAAAGTGCGGCTTTTAATTTTGAAAATATAAATGAAATATATTTGTTGTATGTAAAATATATTCCGGCAGTAAGTATAAAATTTGGTTTTTATTTTTTTTATAAATTTCATTATATAAATTTATGAAATATAAAATAAAATATATTTTGTTTATAAAAAGTTTATAAAAAGCGACAAAATAAAATATATTTTAGCGACTATATTTTCAACCCTGAGAGTGTCTTATATACATATCTTTTAAACAAGTGTCTTAAAACAAAAAACACTTATTTTTGCAGTGAATCCTTAATCTCTGAAATAAAAATAAATATAAAAAACGTCTTCTTGACGGGTTGCCAAGTACCTGAAATTAGTTTCTTGAACCAACAAATTTATTTTCGGAGTTACCTGTTCCTTGCCTTAATATGATAACTGTCAATTTGAAATGTTTTTCTCAGTTATTTCTACCATTATTTATAAGCATATACAAAACTCTGTGCTATTAATATTATCCATCTCAATTCGTAAATTTAATTGTACTTGACCAAAAAAAAAAGGACGAATCATTTATATTTTCATGTCGTACTTGACCATTTCGGTTTTACTGAATTTTTTGATCCTGTTCATCTGAACTATCGTACAACAGAAAAACACTTTTTTAATACAATTCGACCAAAGTTGTTCTACGCACTTGGGATGTACGGTGTGTTGTAATCGCGAAATTATCGACTTGACATTACATGCAAAGCCTTGGGCCGCAAATGAACAAACACTTGATTCGAACGGAACAGCTAATTTGTGGCGAGGCTATCCAGCGCGTCCCTATTTCAGCTGGACAGACGACAGAACGGGGCTTGTTTTGTGTGGAACGATTTTCGCACGAGTGAGCATTTCGTTGATGCATTCATGCTCCGAACGGGACACACCTCAACGATATAGCACATGCGACGAGGAGGAGACTCACGTCTCGCGCGGACCAAAGACGAAATTTAAGGCAGCCTTTGACGCGCAGTTTGCGGAGCAACGTTCTCGTCAAATAAGGAGGTCGATGACGCGTAAACACGCGCACCCAACAAACAAGTTTGCACAGCGTCTGGCCTTGCTAATTGAAGGCCAAATAATAATTTGGATCCCAACCGTTTAGGATATGTTTACCGTTGCATTCGGAGAGTTTGAAACCTCCCCTGGAGCGATTTTCAACAATTTCCACGGTTTTTCCAACGTTCAACATTTTGATTCAAGACTCCTCGCGGTCGATCGAGTTGAAATTTTATGACGGCGACGATGAGTCAGCGATTAAAACATGAGGGCCGGTCGATCTTCATGGCGGCGCGCGGTTTTCATCGTGTCAGGACAAAAGGGTGGCTCGTAAATAATGACGTCCAATTTCATTAGCCCAATCAAACGCGTCCGAAATCATCGTCGATGACGCAAGCCAATAACATTAACGACGTTCCTTGCACGATTTATAACCCGATCTTTATCACGCCAACAACTCATCCGCGTTCATAAATTCTGTCCAACATTGCACACCATTTTTCCACTTCAACTCTAATTAAAACATACGTGATTATTTATTTTGCTATTTTTTTTTCGCCGAGTCACTTATCACGTCGCATGATCATAATTTTCATGTTGCGAACTGACAAACAAAATTGAAAATCAAAATTTTTCCACAGAGGCTATTTTTATGTAAAACACCCCACGCGTGCGTCTAAAACGAAGGAGAAAAAACAGTGAAAAGTTGACTCACTACTCCACCTGTTTCTCATAATATTTCTCGAAATAAACTGCGATATTAACCCCCCATGATAAATATCTCATTAAGATGTTTCGCAGTCAGGTAAAAATAAACTTCAATTTCGTTCTATTTCTCTGCACATGTGCGCGGATTCGTCAAAATTATATACATTGCTAAAAGACCAAAATACACGTTCATTTCCGGTGGAAAATTTCGAATTAATCTTAATTTAGTGAGGTGAAACAAAAAAGAAGATGAATAAAGATAGAAATACCATCAGGTGAAATAATTTTCATGTTTTCGTTGCAAATAAAGGCCGTGCACCGTTAAAAGAAAAAAAAACGGGCCTTTCATGGAGTGTGTTTTGCGAGGCACACAACTTGGGCGACGCCATCGGAATCTTAGATTAAAGCTTTGAAGGAAATATAACGTACCCTCATCCGTGATGGGTTATTGAAATTTTACGCGCGTGCACAAATTTTGGTATGCAAATTGAACAAGAAAGCTCGTCGCCATTATATTTGATAACATTTCTGATATTGCACCGTCAGTATGGGGAGTTTACATCTTTATTTATTTTCTCGAAATTGACTTGTCCACGGTTGTGATGAGTTGTGACAGGAACGATAGAGCTGGCGCGCGCTTTCGGCCGGCGTGACGAAATTCTTAAAACCACTTAGCATAATGAATTGATATGTTAGCGCGCGCGAAATCGTAAATTAGACGATGGCTCTTGGGCTAAATTTAATGTGACGTTTTCCGTGATCCCGAAACCGTTTTAGGCCGGCCCCGCGAAAATATCATTAATCATTGACTTCCGGCCCCACCCTCGCAGTTGACAGACGTCACGCGCACTCATCAGCGGCCTGTTTAAAACGCCGAGGATCCGCAGTAAAAAAGCGTTAACAAGCTCCCTTTTCTTCACTTGATGTAAATGTCAAAAAAATGAGGACACAACAATTTTTTTTTTTTTTTTCATCTTCCATTAAAAGTTTTGAATGTTTTAAACATTTTAATAAACGTCGACGAAATTCGAAAGAATCGTTAAATCCACACATTGGCATTCCCATTTTTAAATTCTTCAATTTAAATTGAAAGTTGAGATAAAAACGGGACGCTTGTTTAAGGAACGTGGTATACGTTACACGACGGAGCAATGGGATCGCGTTTCCCGGGGAATTTATATATCGATCCAAACGTTACGCTCGCGTCACGAAATACACGTGCTCGACATGTGCACCTTAACGCGATAAATGTTCGACTTTCTTCCGTCTTGTCCAGGCTTTCCGCATAGTTTTCATGCCTCGTTTTAAGCAATCTTGATTGATGAATTATATTTCATCGCTATGCACGTTCACCCGCTTTATGGATCTTCGCAACCTTTTTTATTTCATCTACAACATTCCATTTTACAAAACTATTTCGCGTCTAATATATTGCCTTGGACAAAATCAACGTTATAGCAATTTGCGAAGGATGTTTTTCAATTAACAGAATCTGAAATTCAGTTTCACATTCAATCTATTTCTTGATAATTCAATTGTGCAATAATTGTTTAACAATATTAGACTAACTACAATACACGATTAATTATTATAATCAACGTTTTGATTGGACACTATTTATACTAAATTGATAATTAAAAACATCTGAAGGGTTCAATCAGCAAAATGGACGAATGCATATGATCAGAATGAAAACCTTGTTAACTATATTACTTTCATTAATTGGAAATTGATTACCAAAAAAAAAAAAAGAGAAACAATCCGAAGCAAAATTTTATAAATGCATGCATACGTATATGCGACATTTATGCAACATATATGAGACATATATGCGGCATAAATATGCCATATAAGTGACATATATGCAACATAAATGCAACCATATATGTCGCACGTATGGCAGCATATGTTTCTTTTTGCCTGGGATATATAATCCTCAACTAACTGCATGGGTCAGATAAACACAGTGGAAAAAAGAAACTAAAGTGGATATATGGATGTAAAACGAAGATGATAAAAATGGCGCGGTTAGTTGAGGGTTAATTACAATATTTCGATTTCTTTTTCACCTTCGATCCAAATATTATCTCTGTAATTCTCGCTACATTGTATATTTTCGAACCATACTTATAATGAAACAGCTCAAATTAATGAACAAAATTTTTAATTGATTTTCTCCCAGCCAAAAATGCAATGGAAAATTACAAATTAATGAATGTGAAAAATCTGAATACCAATGGAGATGGCCGTTATGCGAGAATTGGCACGAAAAATAATCAGTCGGTGTAAACGTATCAAATAATCCGCGAATAATAAATATTCATAGAATATGAGGGAATGTTTGTGCCCATTGCTGCGCGAAACCTTTCAAAATTGACGATTATGAAGTGTCGAAAAGAAAAAAATATTCGAAAAAATATTTTATACCAGAAATCCATATATGATTTCGGATGAATGAAATTTCGATGCGCGCCAATAGCAGTTTTGTTTCTCGTGTCGCATTAAAAGTATCGATCAACCCGGGGCTTTACATTTATTATTATTTGCCAGAGCTCGCGTTTAATAGTTGTTTACGCTTTTTGCATCAGCTTTTAGTGTGAAAATAAGTTTCAATTCCTTGTAAATCGATAGTTCCACTCTTTTATAGATTATATTTTTAACAAAAATAAAAATTCAATTAAAAATTCGTTATTGAAAACAAAAAATTTCCTTCCCTGGTTCAAATTGGATTAGAAATGTCGATTGTCCAGACATAAATTTCAACTCCCCTTTAAAGTCACGGGTGTCAAATTCTCAAGTTTTCACCTGCACGACAAAAATGATGCCGAAAAAAAAAAAAAAAAAAAAAAGAAGCGACTGGCATGAGCGGAAATAAAAAGAAGAGAGAGGAGTGTGAATGAAGAAGTCGTCGAGAGGCCGTGTATAGGCATATATCACGCCCGCCTCTCGGCACATGTCGAAAGGCGTAAGAGAGTGCGTTTGAATTAACGCGCCGTGACACGACTTAATTTAGGCCGAGCGCACTTCTCAAGTTCATAGCGGACAGCTGTCGTCGGCTCTTGGACGAAACACATTCGCGCAAACTGACAAAGACATATTTTTCCGCCCGTGTCACCTTTGAGACGAACTCCACACGAAATTGCATCTCTAAATATGAAGTTTCGTAGAATTTTTGCGAACAAGATTTTTCGGAAAAACGTTGAACAAATAAAAAATGTCACCCAAAAAAGAAAACAAAATAAACGAAAAGAAATATAAAGGATGGAAAAATTCTTAGATATCAGGATATGCGCTACATAATCTGGATATTACATAATGAAATCCGGCGAGGGCTTCGAGACGCTCCATTTACATCGGATAAGGGACATTTTACACTGCGCAGTGGCTCGCCATTTATATTCTTTATCTATTTTGTAGCCCGCATCTAATGAGAGCGCGCGTTACTAGAAATTGCCCATGTCAAAATAACGCACACTTTTATCTGATCGTAAAAGAAACGTACCCCCTATTAATATACGAGGAAAAAATATAGATTTCTTGCTATTGCACCGATGTGAACGCTTCTCAAAGCTATTTATAGAAATTAGTCATTGGGGGAATGAAAAAAAAAAAATTAAAAAACAGGCACAAGGAGTTACTTCAATTTGATTTCATAACTATTTCAATGTATAATAAATTTTTTTTTTCGATGTTTTTCAGTGAATACTAAACTTTTATTTCGAAATTATTCACCGTAATTCTTTATAATTAAAGAAATTAAAATTCGTAAAACAACATTCTAATCAACGGATAGAATCTGAACATGTCTCAAGATACAGATATAGTTGTACTTTGAAAGTTATAAAAAAAGGGGAAATCTGTATGAATTCCATAGCAATAATTTGCAAAGTGCTGTGCGCCATGTTTGACGACGACAGCGCTCGTAATTTATGACGTTATATTAGCGTCCGCCGAGTTTAAATTGCCCCGCATCCCCCGCTGCTCTTTTCACTTTCTACCCCGTTAGCTGGAGAAACGCAACGTCGCTAATGTAAATCCGCTGGCGCGTGTTTCTTATCACTAGTGTAAGCTTGCGTCTGTTGATTGCGATTAATATTTAATTAATCGTGCAAGGTCAGCGCCATCTGGAGGGAAACTCGTTGACTTTTTTGTCTGGCCATCCAAACCGTTCAAAAATACATTACACGCTTAAAACCGAGCGAAACAGTTGCTGCAAGTTGCGGTGTAAAATATTTTAAAAGTTGAAGAAAAGTTTATTTTTTGTTTCAATTCCGCGTTTCGGAGCTATTTCCCCGAAGCAGTTAGAGGAAATATCGACCGGGGCTTGTTTGCACGAATCGAACAACTATACGTTTGTCGTGGCGTGGTAATCACAACTCAAGTCCCCCCATAAACGCGCGGCGTTGATCAATAAAGCGTCATTCTGTCGAATGTCAGGAAGAAAGAGCGAAAGAGCGAGAGAAAGAGAGGAATCCGTCATATTTCTGGAATGTCTTGGCGCTTGCAAAATGAGCGCGGCTGGCAATCTCATAATGGTCATAAACTGTGCGCACCAACTTGGACCGATAAATAATAGGCCGGAATCACGGCCCATTTAATGCCGTCGTGCGCTCTTGCCAAAAAGAGATTATGACGAGGATGAAAAGGGTGAGGTTAACAAACTTTATGAATTCTCTAAATTCATTCTGGATTCAATACAATACGATAAATTAAAATATTATTATTCATTTCTTTGTCGTGTTTTTTTTTTTTGTTTTTTGATAAATCAATATCATAACTGACGCACTCAGCTTGCTCGTAATGCAGATCCTCTGCGAAAGCTGACCAGTTAACTGAAATTAATGGAAGCATTAAATTTGTCAGCGTCTGTTTCGGCATTGCACTATTCGGCGCCTCCTAAATGGTAATAGTTTTTTTTTCCTTAGCGGTATAAAAAATTATTATTTGATGATAAGGTAATTGGAACGTGCAATTTAGCTGAATGTCTCGGTGGTGGTTTGGAAAATGGTGGGGAGAGGGGATGGAGAGAGAAAGAGACAAAAAGAGAGAGAAAAAAACAATTTGGTGAGCAAACAGGACGGCGCGGGACTTTTGCAATGATGACATTCTAATGACAAGTTTAAACTTTGTTTCGCGAGTTAAATTGTTGTTGAATACGTCGTATCGCGCGCAAGCGCCGGAAATTAAACACGGAAGTTGAAGTTGGGGCGCTCCGGCTCTGTAATGATAAGTGGAGTACAAGTTGTCTATTAGTTTAGTCACTTGAAGTGGAAAGTAGTCTTATTACATCCGCCGCGTATTTTGCGGCACAAAACAAAAAGAGAGTGACAAACAAATGAAACATACCCTCCCGAGAATGAAGCACGTATCAACTTGATTATCCCCAAAATTGAGTTTACTTTCACTCGCGCAAACGTCACAGCGCATTAAACGCGGATTTTCAAAAGCTTTCGCGAGCAACACGTCTGAATAATAATTACTCGTCTTAGACACACTTTATTCAATACCAAAACGTTATGCATACTTTCGGTCGAACCCAGGTACAAGACAGATTTATATAGATTCGGTCAAAATAAACAAATTAATACAAATGAAAATTTGATTACAATTTTCATTACAACGCCATTTGGTCGGCATTCTTTGTTGTTCTTATATTCATTGTCGAATCTTGCCTATCACTTATAAATACAATGGCACACGATCTGCTTCTTCAGCCCACGTGACGAAGCTCCAACGTCAAAAGAAATAGTCTATCGCTCGGGCACTCAAGCGAAAAGCACAATAACGAAGTAGTTGTCATAAGATGAAAGGGTGAATGGGCAGGTATCAAGTCGCGCAGCCTTTTTTCACACGCGCTCTTTGTTCTTGTCCCACGGGAACGAGGCGCCAAGACGACACGATAATGCACAAGGGGCCCTGCGCCCCATTGTCGCCGCGACTGCTCTGTTTTTATTCCTCCTCATTGATTCAACCCCCCCCCCCTCCCCTCCTTCACTCAAGCTTTTCATTTCGAGAGACATCTTTTGTTAAACTTAAAATTTTTGTACATAAGATTCATAAAATAATAGTTTTGTTCATAGCAGTTTTCCTATTGCACATTCTTGTGACTGTGCCAAATTTACGTGAGCTGTAAAAACAGAAAAAATAAATAAAAAAGAAAGTATAGTAGGTGAAATTTGCACTGAGAAAAAAAGCAATGATTTTTCAATTTTTGATATGTAATTAAAATGTATACTGTAATTTTCTTTTGTTTAACTTGAATTGTTATGTACTGTAATTTTACAATTTCTGTGTAATTGAAAATAAAAAATGAAAAATTGTAGTAAAAAATGCAAAAAAAAAAACGAAAAAAGGAAGTTGGATCGATGTCAGGGGCTCGTGGGCTTTTCGACGTTGTACGTGCCGAAAGCCGCAAATGTCTTGGTAGACAATCTGTGGATTAATAGCTGCCGCCTTTGGTAAATTGATTTCATCGGTAGGAGAAGAGGGGGAGAGAGCGAGAGAGGATAGGAGAGGGGGGGAGTCCAAATGAGACGACATAGAACTGTCATTTCAATGGCCTCGTCGTGAATTCGAGAACACCGAGCCAAGGGCTGCAATAAACATAGCAAGATTGACAAATGAGCAATGGATAATGCTCTTGAGAACGCAATTGTTTGTCCACGGCCATTGTCTCTCTTCCACAACGGTTCATCAGATGTTATAATCAACTTGAACCTGTGAAATTACCAGTCAAGCGTAAGTCTATTAATTGATGGAGCCTTATTCTTGGAAAACAATAATTAAAATTGTTACAACGAATTTAACGTCAATATAAAAACGAAAACAAAAGCAGTAACAAACATCAAAGGGTAATAATGAAAAATTATTATTATTAATTAATTTATTATTAATTAATTAATATTATTATTAGTAACAAGCACTTAACTAGTTTTTTCTCATAGCCACAGAATTATTTATAAAACGGGAATAAGTTGTATAAATTTAATATAAAATTAATATAATTTTATATTATAAAATACATTATATTTATATGATAAATATAAATTTGACATATATTCGTACATATATTTTCGTCCGTATATATACAGAAGTTAAGAAAAAATAGGAATGACGTCACAATATAAAAAAATAATAATAACGTAAATAACAAAAACAAACAAGAGAAACGAAATAGTACTATTATAAATAATTTAAAAAACAAGATAAAAGGACGGAAGAAAAAATAAAAAAAAACGTGTAATGGAAGTGCGGTGTGGACTTTTAAAATAGGACCGCTGTGTAAACATTGAATGAGGGAGGAAGGGGGAGGGTCAGCGGGCTTTCGGATCGGAAAAACTTTTTAGTGCTTTTCGTGGCTTGGCCGGAATCGAATTACCTTTCTTTGAGGAATCACGCCCGACTGGACCCCGACAAGGCGCTTTTCCCGTGTGCGAGTGGCTTTCACGACGCACTCCGCTGCACCTGAACTTTGCCTTCGCGCACAGTATATTATAACGAATAAATGACTCATTTTATTTCGCTCCGGCGAGAGCGCCCAGACCTGTCGGACTCCTGCCGCAAGATGGATCGTTCATACTCGACTCTTTTCCTATATGAACGATCGCCGTACAAGACAAAAAAATAAACGACCAACAACAAAAAATCAACATAACTGATTGCCGAAGTAAATAATATCAAATTTTTCTGACGTGTGTTGATATTAAGCGCAGGAAAGATTTTTGTTCACCTTTCTTTTTTTTTTTGTCCAAACCGCGCAACGAAGGCTGATAAGTTGTAGGGAAAAAGCGCAAAAGTGCCAATCAATAGCCGCGGTGCATAATTTGTGTGTTCCTTTCCCAGCGCAACGCTCATATGAGCACGGCTTCTATAAATAAAGCGCGGCTGTCAAGGCTCATTGTTAGTACTTATTGCGCGGATAAAAAATTCCGCCGCCGTGAATTTAATCTCTTCATCTACGTGGCCGCGGCGAACAATGGGGCCATTTACCATAGCGAGACATCCGAAACATTCGCAGAATTGGATCACGTTTGTATGACTACTGCAAATCACTGGGACCATCTTTCGCCTCGTCAGACCGAGAGAGAGAGAGAAAGAGAGAGATGAAGAGAAGGAACGAAAGACAGAAAGAGCGAGGTGGACTTTTATCAGCCATATATGGTATGTGAATCGGCGCGTCAATTTTTTTGTTCTCATTTCGTTGCAAAAGTTAATGAATAAAATATAACCGCCCCCAGATTGCAATAAACGTGAAACAAATTGATAATACAAAGCCTGCGTTATCGCTCAGCGTGGCTTATTTTCTCACGTGCAGGGTATATATTTTTTATCGAGTGTATTTGCGCGAAGCACACACCGGTGTATGTCGACCTAATCGAATCGCCCGTGCCAACTTGAGCATATTTGTTGGCCGCGCGAGAGATCTCTCCTCTCTTTGTGTGTCCGCCACCTGGCAATGGTGTAAAAAACAACTCGAAAACGTTGCTTTTGGCCTAAACAAAGTGCAACGTTAGCTAAATGAATGTACCATTTTTGGTACAGCAGTAATGATGAAGCAGATGATGAAGCAAATGAAAAAAATATATCCACGAACAAGTGTTGAAAAAACAATAACAAATACTTCAGACAAATCAAGTAACAGAAAACAAAGTCACAGATAATATTAAAACAGTAACAAACCAAGTTGAAATAAAAAAAATTACTTAGACAATGACTTGAACTTGAAACAAAAACAAAATGATGGTACAAAAAAATAATATTGAGACAAGGGCGAAAATTTAAAACGAAAAAAGAAAGGTAGTAAACATAACTCGACGATAGATTTTAGTTCTCACGTTGTGTTAAGTACCTTTTTAGAAGAGAGAAAAGGAATTAAATCGGATGATCAACGACTATCAGTCCATTTGTAACTCGGTTACACGTCTATTAACCTAATCATAATAGCGATGGATCTCATTGTGCGAGCGAAGCAGTGACGTGAGACGCGAGCAGACAAAGGGGTGTAGACATCGACTCGCTCGTCAATGGACATACGTCAATGTACGAGATTTATAGTCGCCTACTCAAATAACAAAATCATACCGTCTAATCTACACGCTGTACCCGGAACAATAAATATGTCAAAAATGTTCTCCCCTCATTTCATTGTCTCTTTTTAACGTCATCAGTTAATATTCAACCTGGGTGGATATATCTTCAACTATATTTTGGATCGATCAATTCGCGCATTTTGTTTGTTGGCAAATGAGCTGATGAATGTGAGCGGAAACAATTTTGGAGAGTTGATACTTAACACGAATAATACGCAGCGAACCGTTATTGAAATTCAAGGCAACAATCAGATGCAATATTATACGAGTCGCGACGGAGGTGAACTATTGTGTTCAAATATAATAATTAGAGACGCATTGGGTATTTCACAAATATCAAATTTTGCGCAATTGTTACGCATGACAAAAACAAGCTGCATGTTTTGTCTACGAATTAACAATGCTACATGATGTGCAACTGATCGACAATGTTTGGTTTTAATGTTTCCAATCGTCGGAAGATTATGTTTCTGCTATATGAGCTAATTCAGATTTAACTTCCGCTTTGTGGTTTTTAAAAAACGATAATTTTTAAATGAATCGAAAAATTTTTATAATCAAATTGAAATTGACTGTTCACTAATTCTATACACTTTAACAAGTTTATTGCAATATAATTTATGGTCTACGATAAAAAAACTGGTACACTCAGTGCTGATTTTCTTTATACGTTTTATTACCATTCAGACTTTAATCAGACTTCAATAATTATAAATTAATTTATAAAAATAATTATTATGAATGTGTTTCTCAATAATAAGCAATAAACTTTAGATTGTTTAGTGGCCAAGTGGACAAATTGGTACACATATCACCTTGGGGCCCTGGGATCGATTCCTACAAATCACACTGCTTTTTGGAATTTTTTTTTAATTTGTTCAAACTTTTGATTTTAAATGTTTATTCTATCTGTTATTCCATAATTAATACATTAAATCAAATCTTTTTTACAACTGCTTTTTTACAACTGGAATCCGGCGTCTTAATATGATACACTAGACACTTCGTAAGTATATTTTATAGATAAAAACGTTTTATTTTTAGACACTATATATATGTATCTTTTGAACGACGGGTTTTCTTAAAACAAAACACTTGTTTTTGCAGTGAAACTATTTGGAGCACATTTTACGTTAAACAACTAACACAACTAAAATAAACAATAATACCAACTGCGAATTTAATAATAAATTTGTTGATATTAACGATTTTTCTTCGGTCACTAATTTTTTTTTTTTTTCAATCGATTTCCCTTAAAGTATCAGCAGTCGTTTCGGTGCTTTAGCATAATCATTTATTCTGAAAGTTCATTGAAAATCACTAGAGAACTACACGAAATCCGTGGGTGCCATAAATCGTATGTGCCCGGGTATATCGTATCCGCGGGTTAAATGCCGACATTATCTTCTTTATTTCCATAAGGAAAAAAAACGAGCATCGTTTTAGAAGGTTCGTGGAGGGGCCAATAAATGATGCACCCTCTTTGGTCGTATCGCGACAAAATCGAGACGGGATGGTGTGTATTAATAATTTCATGGTGTTACAGCGATATCGCACGCGTCCCTTCTTTTCTGCTATCCAATTTTGCGCATTAAAAAAATAACAAATAAACAAAAAGACAAACTGAAGGTAAATAAAATAGGTTAATAAAAAATTTTAAAAGGTATACTTTTAGGTTTTTCCTGGTGCATTTTAAATCCCAGAAAATAAACGACAGCGGCCTGATGAATTGAAAATGACATGCATTGAAAAGTTGGAGATCCATTTTGCGATTCATAGCTCGGCGCGCTCGGTACGTAAAATTGACGGCATTAAAATCCGGTTCAAAGTTTAGGTAGCGAGAAAAAGCTTAGGATTAGAAGTGGGCGACGTCGAATTTTGTGCGCTTAATCGTAACCGCATTATCGTAACGATAAAATATTCCTTTAGCCTTTTCTCTCTTTTTCTCTGGCACTCTCGTCATCTAAATACAAAGTGGTTGCTTTCAGTAACTATGCTCTATTTCTGTGAGTGTGCATATATTACAAACGGGCGCAATTATTATTTCAACATCGGTTAACCGCACGCTGCCTTTCACTTATCTATTCCTTTTTAGTATCGCGATTAAACTATAATTTAAAGAATTGCCCGGCCAGTATATTTTGAAGTTCTACTTAAATTGTAAGTGAAAAAAAAATGTTAAAATAAAATTGCAAGAAAAGTCGCAATTGTGTTGCGTATCAATTCCCAGGGACCTTCTTGTTCGATCTGTTTTGGTGGGAAGCTTCTTTTGCTTGAGGGAGTTGACAAAATGGTTTATATGAATGAGAGGCAACGAGAACGTATAGCATGAGGCTTCCGCAGCATCAGACAGAACCAGAGAGCGCACTCGGTGGGTTATGTGCCTGGGGACCAAAGAACAGTCATGGCAATGGCACGGGGGTTGGTCGCAACGCCATCGGAATAGCTAATATTACAGAGCGCGACCTGTGCGCCGCCCGCCACTATAACCCTCTACCTCTCACGTACAGGCCAGACGGAAACACGACTGCGAACAACACACAAGCTCTCACATTATGAAGCTTCAACTTCAACTTTGGCTCAGATTTTTACGTATCAACATCTGTCTCGGATTTACCAACAATTTTATGACAATAAAAATAGTTTCAGTAAATAGAAAATGACAGAAAAACAAATTAAATCGATCCTATTTTTGGTTTTACATATTTCATAACCTCAGTGCCGGATTTACCTCTGAAGGGGCCCGAAGCAATGCGATACTTCGGGGCCCTGATCATTACCTACCCCCACCCGTTTTTTAATTTTGTCCAATCATAGGGGCCCGAAGCAATTGCTTCTTTTGCTTCTAGGTAAATCCGCTACTGCATAACTTGTATCTTATTATGCACATGTGTTATGCATATTTAATTATATCCCTAATAATCCTTAATATATTATTTATATTTGGTTAGTCGTGACGAAATAAAAGTGAATTGGAAAATAAATTGTTAAAAAAGTCATGTTCATCTTTAAGCGTGTTTCTCGGTAAAACTTTTCGTTAAATAAAATTATTCGAAATATCAGGACATGTTACAAAAATCTATAACACAGTCTCAATTAATTATGCATAATTGACGCTTCGGGTGGAGAGTACATAGCGAACGGATAGGGAAGATATGAAATTCCTGTACGTTTTAGAATCACTCTTTCTATTGATCTTCCTGTGTAATTATTATCTTTTTATAATGAATAAATATCTTTTTTATAGCTAACTTTGCATAATTAGTTCAGGAATTATTGAACATTTTCAATAAACTGTATTTGGTATGAAGTTCACAAAAAAATTAAAAGAATTCTAAAAAAACTAAAAAATTTATTCAATTTGTACAGTAAATTTAAAAAAAGATAATGTTTTTTAATTAGCCCGAGTTGAGGTAGTTGTTTAATTATTTAACAAACGATCAATCATCCAGACGATCAGGAAATTGAGATTTATACGTTATCTAAAAAAAAAAAAAAAAAAAAAAAAAAAAAAAAAATAACAAAAAAAAAAAAATAAAAAAAAAAAAAAAAAAAAAAAAAAAAAAAAAAAAAAAAAAAAAAAAAAAAAAAAAAAAAAAAAAAAAAAAAAAAAAAAACAAACAATTTCTGTGACTAATTTTCTTAATAATAAACAAAAAATAAAATAATAGTCCTGTTATGAAATAAAAAATACACGGATAGAAAGCACATCCTCAAAATGCAAAATTTTCAAATTATAGAAAACTTTATTATCGACAGAACATTTTTTACTGAATTCCGACTATATTTTATTATGATCATTGTAATTTGTTATATGAAACTTTACTGTCCGTGAGCTTCGCTGAGAATCATAGTAAATTTTGATGGTGTTTTTCTATCCGTGTAGAAATGTTACAACTAAAAAAGTGCAAATATCAAACTAGACTAAAAAATATGACGTGTCATACAAACAAAGCCGTTTACGCAAACTGCGCTCGAGTCGACATAGGCCCTCGGTATTAGGGGGTCGGGTTTTTGTATCTCTGTGGCAAGTGGATTTCAAGGTAGAAAATAAGCGTAAAACGAGCATCCGTATCTAAATAATATGACCAAATAAAACACACTTTTATTTTAGTCTAGTTTCGTATAAAAAAATTTATTGTTTAAATAATATACTATTTCAGTTTCCAAATATTATAATGATTAACTATTTAAATGTTCAGTAATAATTTTGTGATTTTTAGAGTTAATTTATCGTATTACTGCGCGAACAGTTTTACAGAACGAATGTAATGACTTAAGAGTAATGTTAATACAAATTATTCGCGTTATACAAGTAAAGTTGCAGCAACAGGAATATGACACACGGAGCCATATAACGTAGGCCGAATCTCTTTGGTACTGATATGATTCGAAGATCGAATGTTGTATACGTGATCCGAAGACCATTTATATGATTCGGTCAAAACGCGCACTAGATGAGTTAACTCCATACGTCCGAATTATTCTGCGTTTGCTCAACAACTGACTGACCCAAAGTTGCTTTGTGATTGAGACCCAAAGTCTTTGTTCCCAATTATATTTTCAAGTCTTGGCTTAATCGCGCCTATGAAAGAAAGTTTTGTTGCAACATATGTTTTATGTTTTATTTTCCATTTCCAATTTTTAATTTTAGGTTATTATCCCTAGTGAAAATTTTTCAGGGCGTGCCCTCAAGATGTTCTGGGCCCCTTAAGGGCATGCCCGGTTAGTAGAAACGAATAGCTCCAACAGGGGCAGCCCTTGAAAGGCCTATCAATGCCCTTTGAAGATTTCTTCCGGGCACTTACCGGGCATGTGACACTGTGCCCTGTCACTGCCTTTGAAGCGCGAACGAAGGGCAAATGAAGGGCCACTAAGATACCTGCATTGATTTTTTTAAATATGATATTTTTATTTAACAAATCTTGTATGTAAAATATTTAAATTATGAATACTTTTTATAAATTTTTACAGAACATTGTAACAGCTGAATTACATTTTACATAATAATCTGTTTCCAAATTATTAAAATCACTCAAAATATGAGAAAACTAATGTTTCATATTGACCATTAATATTTAACTCAATTTTTTAACAAAAACGATGTTTATTACAAAAACTGACTTTAATAATGCAATAACATGAAATTATGAGTAACTTTTATAATAAGGTATCCGAAATACAATTTATCAAATTTTTTGTATTGCTTTTTTTATTGCATATTATTTTTAGACTTATTTATTTTACATAAAAAATAATAATTTATAAACACAGTTTACAAGGCGTGGCATGCATCACCCGCCAAGAAAGGCCCCGCTTACAGCCGATGAATCGCCCTTAAGGGGCCCAGTTCATTTGCAGGGCATACCCTTCAGGGGCCCGGAAACAATTTTTTCTAGGGATATACAATAAATGATGATATATAATAGATAAATATTAAATTCAAGACATCGATTCAGCAAAAATGTATACGCGTGAATTACGACTAATCAGTATCCATTTGTCGTGAGTGGATCAAACATTTGTTTTCGGGCGTGACAACGAGATTTCACTGAGAACGATTTATGCACGCCAAAAGTCCAAGTGGAACACACACAGTATACGTACAAAACTTATATAAACACACATTTCCTGTAAATCAACAACGATGTACATAAAATTTAAATTTTGCCGGTCGTTTGTGTGGCGCGAATTTCAATCTTTATTTATTCAGAATCGCTTCAAGAGGGCATGCAGAGAGCGCGAATCTGGCAAAATTATTCCACCGAGAGAAAGAAAGATTCGTGTGTGCACTTATAGGTCAGAGAAGTTCTTTGTCGCCGCGTGCAAGACAACGGGATTTAGTCGACGGCGATTCATGAATCTTTAAGGATTTTTGCGCCTGGATACTGACCTAGTATTTATCCCCGATGTCGTATATATACGTTTTCGCGAGCTTATTCGCCGGTAACTCGCGCGCACATTTATTATACATCGATCCCAACCGACGGCGCTTTTTACGCTCAAACAACATAACGTTAATTAGTAAAGTTGCATTTCCTCAGCATTTATTCGCAAGCCCTGAATCATTTATTAACCATCGACTAGACAATGCCGATGAATAATCCAAGCGCGTAGTTTCGGATGGACGTGCGCTCGAATTATCTCTTATTTTTCTCGTCGCTTCCTCTTTAATTTATCTCTCTATCTCTCTCCAACTCTTCCTCCATTTTTCTCACTTTTCTCTTGTTTTGTCATCTTCATCAGACATGCGTATTTTAGCGACTTTAACATCAGACACGATTTAAATTTTCATCAATCCTAAAGAAGAACATGAACATGATATTATATTCGGATGTAACTAAATTACACCCAAAAAATATATACACTTCATCTACAAAAAAAAAAAAAAGATTACTGAACACGAACTTTTAGTTTTGCACAACGCCCTTATAAAGAATCGCTCTGCTTTTCGGATGCTTTATGTGCATCGGGCACAGAATGTATGAAAGTGTAACGATACGTGTAATGTATCGCATTTTCGAGTAAATATATAAGACCATTACGAGAAGAGCGAGGGAATACCTTTTTTTGGCGCCTCGCTCGTATACTCGCGCCTGCCCCCTCGCCGTTGTGTGTTTTCAACGCGGATAATGGCAAATCAAATTTCGCCCTGTGTGTATATAACAAATTTTATTCGCCCGATGTACAGCGGAGCGGTGCGATAGTAAAGTGCAATAAAATATAACCCGGAGAGAGGAGGGGGGGGGGGGTGTAAAATTTTAATGCCCGCTGCAAGATGTGCAGCTTCTATACTTTTTCGACATATTTATACACGCATCGAAGACGACGCTGTTTATCGACGAATTCCACCTTGGGGAGTGTTGTGAATTTTTTTTCTATCCCCCTCTCTCTCTGCCTCTCTTGCTCGCTCGTCTGGCAAAAAGAAAAACAAATCGATATCGCAGGGGCTAAATGAATAATCGAGATGCCAGGAGAACGGTTTTGCCATATTTGCTCCGAGTGCCCCTCCGGCGGAAGCCCCGAAAATTCGGCCGTGGAGGGCGAGTACGGGTATTCGAGGCGAATGTGACTCACCGTTCGATAGGGCTGGACCAGCCAACAGCAACGCCGTCCACAGGGTGACGAATCTCCCTCTGTAACACGCGGCTCTCTGCATCCTGAAACACACAACCAGACATCAGCACATTTCCTAATGCTTGTCACCCTTTTTGTTGAAAAAAATATGTTCCCAAAGTGCTACTCATCGATATTTATTGCTCTCGCAGATGAATGATTCCATATCGTGTTCGTTTTTGGAATCGCCAATGAGGTGAGATTGTTTTTTTGTTCTTTTTATATTTAAATTATAACCAAAAACGAATGATGAGGGAACAAAAAATTGGTGAGCCAATTTATATTACAAAACACATTAGTTGTAAATCATTGAGCGAACACACCTCTCGCTGAGCGTTCAATAATTCATTTTAATTCCGGAAAATGTTGGGCAAAAATTGTCAACAGGAAAAATGAAAAACGTGACAGTCGCCGTAAAACCATTTTGGGACGGATTTATATTTGCGGCCGTGCGAAACATTAATCAAAGCAACGCCGTCGCTAAGGAGCGGCTGTATAAATAATTCATTCTCACAAATACGTCAAATTTTGTTCACTTTAATTTTTTACTCCATCATTTTTTTTCATCATTCAATTGTTTGCACCAGTATGTTTAATATATTTTTTTTTTGAACTGATAACCAAAGCTTTTATTCCCACGCATGCGCTTTTACGATCTAGAGAGGTTTATGTATTGGCTGATAAATTGCTAATTGTACGAACGTTTGACAGCTGTTTTCGCACCGATAATGGTTTATCTCAAGAGATAGCTCAGGATCATTGAATATGTGTAGACTGTTATGTAACCCGACGGTATGTTAATGAGCAACTGGCATCAGGCTGTCAGGTCCAAGATTCGCGTACGCCAGCAAATTTTTTTTCCTGTCAATTATCTCTCACTTGGGCGATCAAAATTGAATTCAAACTAATATTTCTTTAAACATGAAAAATAGTTCTTAAATAACCCAGACAATAATATATATGGCGCATTTATACTGCATATATGGGATCCCACAGGCACAAAATGATATGTACAAATATATATGTCAAATTTCTATTTATTAAATAAATATAGTATATTTTTTTGATAGAATTGATATTTATTTTATATTAAATTTATATAAGTTATTGCCGCTTTATAAATAATTTATAAATGAGATATATGTAGAATATATACGAAAATATTTTAAATATATAAAATATATGTAAAACATATTTTGAACTATATATTTCTGTCCGTGTGGTATAAATTCGTATAAATGCCAGATATATATTTTTATATAAAGGCTTTTGACCATGTTCGCTTGTATCCATCATACATTTTCGCATACATATTTGATATATGTGACATATATGTTTACCATATACGCAATATGCCACGTATTGCATATACAAAAGGCGTCATACATATTTTGTGCTTAATAGAAATATTACGAATGGTTGATGCAAAATTTTAGCTGGTCGTCATTATCAATTTTGTTTAAATATATATAATCGGTAGCACTAACTAATTAAGGTGTGGAGAAAGAGAGATAGAGAGAGATAGAGAGAAATGGAGAGAGAGATTATAATTGGTGCAGTTGGATGGACGTTAGGTATACATGTGTGTATTATACTTAGCTCGTAAGCAAACCTCTACACATAAGTAGCCACTAACAATACTATCATAGCGATTCCAATTATTTTGCGCAATATCCACGCAGGGATTAACCGACTAATGATCTTTGCTGTGAAAGTGTTACTTTGTTTTACAAACTTTGGATAACGATTTGCATCAATTAACGCAGTAGTAAACAGCCAAAAGTAATTAAACAAATTTTAATTGAAAAATTTTCGCTTTCAAACAAAAAAACAAGAGTGTTGGATGTGGTGAGTCGTCTGAAATTCAAGCATGCAACAAAAAAGAGGGGGGAGCAAAAACGGAGTACACGAACAGCGCGAGAAAGGCCGAAATTTCGTCAATCCACTTTGGGCTGATTGGAACGAAATTAAGCGAGATAATCGAGTATAGGTGGCTGCCGGATGTTACATGCGATGAAATTAAAGTCGAGGATGGAATAAAAAAAGATGATTGCATATGTTCACGGGGGTAATAATCTTGTCTGGTCTAAAAAAATTGAACGAATTTCAAAATATTCTATTAAAATTTCAATCATGAGATTACAATTTTATTTTTTTTCATATAATAAAAAAAAAAAAAAAAATAAACGGAACTGGAAAATAAATTTGACCGACGGATAATCAATTTTGCAGGAAAGAAAAAAAAATGGGGCGCGAAAATTGAGCGTCGAAATTCTGAAGTGCTGACATCGACGCTTTTGCGTACATCGGAGCCTACCGGTTTTGTGCACTTTTTTCTACGGCTACCCTTGGTATGCAAATCAAAACACTCGGTCTCTCTCTCTCTCTCTTTCTCTCTGTATCGTTGAGAAATGACGTTGCCCGGCATAATGCTAAGTGCCTCATCGTGATCCTTGGAGGACCTGCTTTGCATTCTCTTTGCGACTTATTTGTACGGCTTTTTGATTCAACCTCTCTTCCTGGTAGGAATTGGAACAGGGCTGAAGGTCTATCTAATCAGAAAACCACAGTTTTCGACCGGCCCTGAGCAGTGTACCCGAAACTGGTACAACTTGTAACGCTTGGATTCGGTCTGGCCCTGATCAGGAATCCTAGTCAGGGTCCGCTAAGGATCCTAGTAGATAATCCGAAATTGGCTTATCGACTCAAGTTCTGAAATGGATTCCTTTAACTAATCTTAATTGATGGTGTAACTCCGATTTACTGAAACAGTTCTAACGTGGAAAACGAATTATGGAAATCAAGTAACAAATTTTAAATTTTTTTCACATTTTTTGTCCAATTAATGAATTCGATGCATACTTGATGCAGAAAAATAAAAACTGCAACCACAACTGACACGCGAGAGTTTATTTAATTTATCATGCGTGTTATTACGAGTCATCGCGTTGGCCGGGGACTTTAATAGATGTCGCTGTTTGAAGTTTCGATATAACGCGCGATCCGATGTGCGTGGAGACATAAATCAGCAGCACCATGGTTGTAAGAATTTCACAATGCGCAATAACCGATTAATCATAATTGCTCTACCAACCATCACTGTTCCAGCTCAGGCTAATCCAATTGTAATTAGTACATGAATATTGAGGATCAAGTGTGATCGTAATTTATCACTATTGCAACCCCTCTCCATGAGTAGTTTAATCGACTCCATTTTCATATGTCCTCAAGTTGGCAACACTGTAACGTTATGTTTACAAATATGTTGAATATCAAGCGAAGTCTTATGGAAATTTGACTCTATATAGATTCTTGTCTGATTCGACAGCTGTGTGGATCAAGTGAGACAAGTTGATCGTCATAGATTGGGAGTTCGAATCCCGGTGGTGGCAGTTTTTGTTTTCGATTTTTTTCGTGATTTTAGTTTTTAAGAGCGGTGTGTATCATCATTAACTATAAATAAAATGTATATGAGAATAGAATATATACAAATATACGTGAAATATATCCATCTTAAAAAAGTTGAGCCAAGTTCATGCGTAACCACTTCGATTTTGACAGGTTGTTGCTTCATTTTTGACAGGTGAAAATGTGCAGTTGAAAATTGAAAAATTAAACCACATACACTGAGAAAAAGGATTCATAACAGTTATGAACTCTACGCGATCGAGCGTTTTTTTATTTATTTCATAACAACAATGAATTTTCGTTAGATGGA
>JAPYZS010002341.1:0-10924 GCA_030522925.1 Trissolcus japonicus
ACGGATTCGTCTTTCCAAGACGAAGCCAACGGTATATGATAACATATATATTTATAACAATTGAATCCTAATTGGAAACAGCGGCTGCAGCGGCGAAACATTTTTTTATAATAGGTAGATAGATATATAAAATATTTTTTGATTATTATTTTGATATGTTTTCTGCTTAAAAAATAAAATTATAATATCATAAAAATATAATAGAAATAATGACAATTATAATAATAACTAAATAGAATCTCTCGTCGATGATGAGCAACTTCCCACAGGGACAAAAATATACGTACAAATATATGTCGAATTTATATTTATTATATAAATAATGTATATTTTTTCGGTAAAATTTATATTTATTTTATAGAGATGTATGTAGAATATATACGAATATATTTTAAGTATATAAAATATATGTAAAATATATTTACAACTATATTTTTGTCCGTGTGGGTTATGTAAAGATAAAAGCATGACAAATTGAATGTGAAGCGCATGCGGAACGCGCGACTGCCCTTCCGAATTCAACATTCAGCACTTTCAGTTCAGTTGATCCTGCGTAAGTCGTCGACTTATTACGCGTTTCTATTCTGTCGACAAGTTTTAGACGTCCGGCGCCAATCGCAGAGTAACCGACGAAATTAACATGCCGAATATAAACCAATCGTATCATAAATCTTAGCGCATCATCGCGATAAATTGACTTTAACAACCAGTGCAACTGATTGGGTTTTCGGTCAAGTTTATAATCTATATGAAACACAAAACTTTGTCTCAGATAAAAAAGGGGAAAAAAGCCCGAACAAAAGTAAGCCCCGAGAGTGAATCAAAAGAATTTCTTTTCAAAAGAATGTTACACATTTGGTGTCGTAAATCAGTTCGAGCGATGAAATCAAGCATTACGATGTTTATCGTGCTTGACGTGTGAAGTGCGCGACGTTTGAAAGATCTAATTTCGGGCGGCTTGGAAATTGACGAAACGAGAAAGAGAAAGAGAAAAAGAGAGAAAAAGAAAAAAAAATCGAAATAACAGAAATACACATTGCAACAAACATCACGAAACAATTTACTCGATCGACGATTCTTCTCCAATTGTAAAAGATGAGCGATAGGAAGAAAAAAAGATCGCGTCGCGTCGCGACTATTCTTGCTATGTGAGGTACGAAATACCGATCGATTGGTCCTAGCACCCATAAATATACTTGAATACGCTCTGCCAGGTTCTAAATCGGGAGCTGCCACGTCAAGAATTTGTGAATAAACTTCCCATAGGAACATTCTTCTGGCTGACCGAGAGAGGAATTTCACTGATGGGATAACAAAGATGAACTCGTGGGAGGGTGAGTGCCAAGATGACAAATCGCAAAATCAGTCCAGGATGAGTTGAACTACCTAAAAAGAAAAGAGCACACAACCAAAGCAAAACAAACAGTAATAGATAGAAACACAAGGCAAAACATCAAAATTGAAAGGGGCTTTAGAAAGATGTTGGGGTTGGTAGGCGAATTGGTCTCGAACCGGAGCAAAGTAGCAACAATATTGGCGCGGATCGCCCGATCTGCCACGTCGCCTCGACCGAACGTCACGCACACCCCGGGGAACAAGAGTCTTGAGACGGGTTACTTCGAGGACGACCGAATCGAGTTGTGCCGCACGATTCTCGAGTACTCGCACCTCTACTACGTTCCAATAATAATATTGTTGGGTCTGATCGGCAACCTGCTCTCGTGTGTGGTATTTTTGAATACCCACCTGCGGATGCGTAGTTCGAGCTACTACTTGGCCGCCCTCGCGACCACCGATTTCAGTTTCCTCGTCACGCTGCTTCTCGTCTGGCTGAACAGCACCTTCGGCTGGGAAGTTTTCAACAAGGACGGCTGGTGCGAGATGGTCACCTACGTGGGCAACGTCTGTAGCTCGCTAAGTGTCTGGTTAATAGTGGCGTTTACGGTCGAGAGATTCATCGCGGTGCAGTATCCCCTGCACCGGCCGCATATGTGCACGATCGCCAGAGCAAAGACTATCGTGCTAATCCTCACGATTTTGGCATTGATCTGCCATTCGTACAGTTTTATCACGGCGGGTGTCACCAAGCACCCGGAAGCTGGCGACATGTGCCTAATGAAGAAAGAGTGGACCGAAGTGATGCAGATCGTAAGCATCGTTGACAGTATTGCTAGTTTAGTTGCTCCTATCATTCTTATCGTCGTAATGAATGCCATGATCACTAGAAATCTACTTAAGTTCAGTCGAAGATTTAGGCCGACGCCGGAGATATGTTTGACTCAGTTTCCCAGCAGGGAGAGATCCGAGATTAATCTCCATCAGATGCAGGTGAGACTGTTTTTTTACGCTCTGTGAATAGATGGAGTTGGAGTGACTTGTTGATGTGAAGCTATTTTTGAAGATTGAAATTTATGTTTGAAAGAAATGTTTGTTGGGTCCTTATTAATTCAACAATGACGGGTCGCGGGTTCGCAAGCCATGGTAAACATTTAGTGCCCGCACCACTACTAAAAATATACAATTAGATATTTAAATATCTAATGTTAGATACATTTTTTGTTAAGATAAATTTAAAAACATTCAATTTTGTAAATAGATTTTGATCTTAATAAAAATTTTTGTTGTCTGAAAATTAAAGAATACTTAAACATTTAATTAATATCAGATATGTTAATTGATATTTTTTTATTTCACAATTGATACAATTGAAATTATGGCAATTTTCATTTTATTTAAAATCTATATCAATTTTCATTTGAAAATTGAAATTCAATAAGTGAATTGTATAGTCGATTTTCCAAATTTAGAAAACTCTGTAAATTCGAATAAGTGAAGCTCACTCGAAAAAAGTGAATATATATATTCATATGTACACACATACAATAAGTTCAGTCTTCCACCAATTGCAAAAAGTGAAATTGTTCACTTATTTTAATTCAAAATTGCAATGGAATTTTCACTTTTTGCAAATGGTGGAAGACTGGACTTTTTCGAATTTTGAAAGTTTTAACTCTTTTAAGGCCGCCTATTGCAGTGCGTAAAAATGCCAAAATATTGAATGTGAAGTGAAGTTGGAATAAGTCAATATCAATTAATATATTAATCATTAACCGATTTAAATCGCGCGCGCACTTTCTGACTTCCGGTAGTAGCTGTGTGCACAAATTGTACTCTGTCAAACTTTCGTCTAATAATTGCACCAATCGCTACTATCTTCAGTAACACAATATGTGAATATAAATTTCAAACTTATAGCTTCCACTAAATATTCATTTTATAATCACTCATCTTATAAATGTTTTTTATTTCAATTCATAAGGTGAAGTGAAAAATATAATATTTTTACACTTACAATTTATTTATTTAATTTTATTAGTATGTGTGCTCAAAATGAATAATGTCAATTTTCCATATTGTTGCGCGCCGCGCGACCGCAACATGCAACAATATGTTAAAATTAAAAACTACACGTTTTTTTTCTCATTTCCTGTTACATTTCTAATATTAAATTTTAATATAAACTGTGTGCATAATGTACACTGTCGACATAACTGTGTCGCACAACTGTATTTCAGTATATATTGTTTATTGTTTATTGTTTATAGTAATAATAGTATACAATATTTATTGTGGCCCGTGATCCGCATAATTATTGTGATTCAAATGGGTTGAGATTTAGCAAACAATTCAATTAGAACACATATTTTCAACACAAACCCTAGATGGGATAACAGAGAGATGGGGGTAGAGTTTAATATAATAAACACAGAATGTACATTTATTATGAAATTAAAAAAAATTTTATGCACAAGGAAAATAAAAACTGTGATTTTGCGTGCAAATAAAATGAAGCTTTTTAAACTCTTTTACTTTTTTTGAGTTCTTTTTTGTTGAGAAATATCAAATGTATAATGAAAACTAAATATATAAAAATCAAATGCATAAAAATGTCCGTCTGCAGTATTGCATCCGAGTGACACGCTCCCACACACATGAAATATTAATTTTATGCAAAAAGAAATAAAAATTTTTGATTCCAATAAAAATTACTTTCTGCAATTCCAATACTTACTTAGATTACTTTATCAAAGTAATGAAATTTTTCAATATTTTTTCAGTTTTTACATCTGGTTGCACGCCCGAAAATTCTAACAACCGTGCGTATCGCAAAAAGTAAATTGCAAGCTTTATACCGATAAACGCTAATCTAAAATCCACCCATCGTTCGAACAAATAAAAGAGATTATGTTCTCGATTGACATCATAGGTAGGATGAAAATTAATCTCATAAATATACCGATGGCTCTGACTATAATTTTTTGCAGGTAAAAAAACATTAACAAAATAAACCAAACGAAACTGTTTTATTGGTTTTGTTCATAATTTATGTATAAAAAATTATATATAAAAAATCTGGCCAGTTTTTTTTTATTTGTCTTGATTTCTTAATCTGCAAAAAAATATAATCAGTTTTGTTGGTTTGGTTTAATTCGTTTGTATTCTTATAATCTGCAAAACGATCTAGTGAGTTTTGTTTATTTTAATTTATAAAGTTTCTTTTAATTGTAAAAAAACATAGTTTTGTTGATTTCATTTTTGTTTTTTCATCTGACACACAATGTAGTCGGTTTAGTTTATTATGTTTTAGTTTATTCAATCTGAAATAAATTGGTCAGTTTTTTTTTATTTTGTTTTTGTAATTTAGCAATAAAATGTTTGGTTCGTTTTCTATTCGTTTTATTAATCTGAATCAGAAAGTGGTCAGTTTGTGTTATGTTTATCTTTATCCAAAGTGCGAAGTGGATGTTCCGATTTTGAATCGCGACAGTTTTGCCCGAACAATTGAATTGTGTTTTCATTCGTCCAAAAAACATTCGCGATGTTATTCGTCCGAACTTTTTTTCTCTGCCGTGCCATCGATATCATCAAGAATTTCCGTTGTAAATATATTTGTGAGACGAATCTCAATTTCATTTATTTTTGAAAATAAGTTTAGAGTCATTTACGATGCACTCTATGCGCGTTATCTTTGTTGTACTGTATTTCCCATTTGTTTGAAAAATTACATGCACTGGAAGTTCTTGGCATTATTTGAAATAAAACTTGCAAAAAGAAAAAATGTTAACTTGCGATAACCTTTTAGAACCCGCACAGACGAAAATATATTTCGAAAATATAAATAAAATATATTTTTTGTATGTAAAACATATTCCGGCAATAATTATAATATTCGAATGATTTTTTTTTATATATTTCATTATATAATGTTATGAAATATAAAATAAAATATATTTTGTATATATAAAGTTCATAAAAAGCGGCAATGAGTATAATGAAATGAAATATATTTTAGCGACTATATTTTCATTCGTGAGGAAAATTAATCTTTCAGTGAATCGTTTCTCGTACGAGATCCTGAAATCGTCATTTTAGTAATTTATTGCTCAGCAACAATTTATGTGTGCTCATTACAAGTTTTAACAAATCCCGTTTGTGCACACTTGTACTTGTTGAATCCATACCTTATACATAAATTACATCGTTGTATTTGTTTATAAAATAAAATTTACAAAAGAATTACAAAATTAAAGAAACAAAAAATTCAAAATTAATTCCATTTCTGAACCAAATTTATTATTAATTTCTTGTTTCTACAGTTTTGTGATTCTTTTGTAAATATTATTTATTTTGTCATATTTTAGTTCATTTTTATTTTTAAATGCGCCCTAGTAAAAATGTATCAAGCATTGTTAGTTAAATGAAAGCGTTTCTTAAAAACTTTTTTACATTTTTTGTGAGTTTTTTGTAATTTTTGTCGTATTTTTTTATAGTTCTGTAAATTTTTATCATTCAGAATACAATTGCTCTAATGAAAAAATGTATTTCGATAATAAAGTTACTGCTGTTCGATTATTTTTGCTCAATTTACGGTTGCATTTCTATCAATTATCGGAAAACTATTGATTTTAAATGTGCAATTATCTATCGGCCTTAATACTCAGATAAAAAGGAATCGTTGCTTTTTCTATTAAATATTAAATAAGTTGAAACTTAGTATATTTTCTTAGTAAAGATATCTTATACTCGAAAAGTTGTATAAATCAAAGCAAAAAAACGAAGGGAAAAAAAATGAAACATTTCATTGTTTCGAAGATCCGTACCATTACCTGTTATGAATTTTAAGGGAAAAATAAAATTTTCATTTATAAAGTGATATAAATATATCATTAATATAAACATATAAAAATATATAAACATCATTGAAAACATTTTAATATATAATATAAAAAAATAAAATGAAATGAAAAAACATTCATACATTCATTTTTTGACAAAAATAAACAAAAACATAATCAACACAAATGTAATTAGAAAATTCTATTCTCGTTCCAGATTTCAAGACTGGGAGAATTTGTTGAATCTTGTCCGAACATTGTAAGTAAGATTTAATGGAAGAGTAGTTTTAATATAGTAGTAATTATGCAAAAATGTGTCGTGTCAAAAGGGGGTGATGTGACAATTCAATGAGTTTACATTCATTCTTTTCATAGTGTTATCTCTTTTTTCTTATTTCTGTCTTTATAAAAAGCAGCCATATTGAAGAAGGTGATGCTTCCAGAACTAAAGTGTTACGGAGCTTTTAATCGCACTATACTATACTTTCAAAAATGTTATAAAAAAATCGGCAATAATAAATATAAATCAAAATATATGTAAGCAAATATGTTTTTGATAGTGAGGGTTAGCTTTTCTATACGTATATTCTCCTTTAATATAATAATATTATAATACAATAAATGTATTTTTAAAACATAAATGTATTTACATGTATATTTGCATGTTTTCAGAGAGGAAGCACCAGTATTAATTCAAATCCGAATGATAATCCTTCTAATTCGGATTGTACTGACAAAAGACAACCATCATTCCTATTTTCTCGAGGAAATCGATCTTTTCAATGTCGCTGCCCGACGCAGACTTCAATAAGCCCGCGAAATGTTTATCAACTTACAGATGGTACAAAGCGATTTACTCGTAAGTATTTTTCAAGAATATATCGATGGTTCGTACAAAAACTGAACTAATTCAAAATTTTTCGTTTAAAATAACATGGGAAATTTCTGAAATAGCACATTTTTTGTACGAGCCATCAATAAGTTGAAAACTCATTATCTCATTTCGTCCGTCATACACATGCATTTTACCCGAGGCTATATCGGTATATTTACAGATTTGGGAACATCTACGAGGAACAGAGTTTCCAGTAACCAGCAACGAAATCAACAGAGCATAACGAAGATGTTGCTATTGATTAGCACAGTTTTCATTCTTCTAAATTTACCCAGGTAAACAAAATAATAATTTTCATTCCACAATATAGCGTAATAAGTAACTAATCATAATAAGTTTTTGTGCTCATTATCATCATGATAATACAGACATAATAACTTTATCATACGAAATTACATCAAAATTTCTTTAAGTGTATCTCTGGTATATGGGTGGTTATATCTGAATTGTACTGATATCTTAATCATGAAAAATGACGATGCTTCTTCTTAAAACTAAAATTGTAGAGCGTATACATTTTCTATCGACAGTTATATTCCTTGACATGGAAGTTGTAACAGGAAATAAGGAAAATATGGTTCATAACACGAAATTGTGCCAATTATTACATACTGAATCCAATTAATTTTTTCCTGTTCTAGTTATGTGATACGGCTGTGCGTCTTTTTCTTCACTTTGGCTCGGAGGGACGCGCCTAACATGTTATGGTGTTTGCAACAATTTTTCATGCTACTATACTACACCCATTTCAGTATAAACTTTCTATTGTATGCTATGTGTGGCATAACATTTCGACGCTGTTTAGAACAATTATTGCGCAAAGTTTTCAAAAATATCACGAAATATCACTGCAATCCACAGGGGTACATTTAGCGAACAACCATATATAGACTGTGTTGCGGCGATCGCACTCTGACCGTTGAAAATTCAGATTCCTCCCTATAAGATAGACCATATTGTAAAAGTGTAAAATATCTTTTTTATATATATCGATAAATTGATGACGTAAACTTATGTAGAATGTAGAGAACATTACTAATATATTTAACATTAACTAAACTGCAGCGAATTAAAAATCGCTAGGCTGCATTTGATGTTTGTTGTTGTGACACTTCAGAAAGACATTCGATGTAACTACAGATATTTGTAAAAAGAAAGGATTGTAGTAATCAACAATGTAATTAGAACAATTTTTTGAATAATAATAATAATTTCGTTTGCAGAGCATAAGATTTATTATTATGAAATTATTATACTTGAAGTAAATATAATAATACAAATCACATTCCCGTCGCAGGATTTCATCTGCGCCTTTCATATTCACAGCGTCCATAATAACGAATCCTTATAGCTGAAATAAACATAAATTATGTCTGATTTACTTCTCATGAATCTTTTTATTTAAATTATAAAATAAATTACCTGATTTTGAACAATGAGCGGAGCACGAAAGTTTGCCAGGATTTGAGTACTGTTGTCCATCGGAACCACAAACGGGATTGTATTCTGCTGTAGCCTAAAAACAAACTTATTAATCGTTTTCAAAACAACATTTTATTTTAAGACAGTTCTCGAACTTTATAAAAAGGATCTTTTATTTCCATCGGAATATTAATTGTCAAATATAATTGGATATTTTAACTTTTGTACTCACTGGACAATTTCGTATACAATCAATTAGCGTTGTTCCTGACTGAGTACCAAACGAAAGTTGTCTTTTTTTACGAACTAACAAATCCATGATAAATGGCTTATTTTCTTTTTGCTGATTATGGCGATAATTTTCAATCTGCAAAAGATTTGCATGTTTTAAAAGTATTTCAACATTCTACGTCACGCATCTCGGTTAATATTCTTTGTGATATTAAGATGTTAGAAATTTCAGGATCCATGACGTAATGACAAAATTTAAATTTGTATGTTACCATAAACTTCTACATGTGTTAATAAAATAATCTCAAATTCGATCTGAACAGTTAAATTGGATTTAAAAATACACGATGTATCTTGTTGTTTGAATGTTGTTGGTAAACATATAACAACTTAATCGAGAAAAATTGAATTAAAAAGTTTAGTTGATTTTATTTCACTTTTTTCATTAAATTTCATCTTTTAAACCTAGATTAATTACTTATGTATGCAGGGAATTAATTCACCGTGATTTACACAGTAAACTGGAATCAATAGAGGATCAAAGATAAGAAGTAATGCACACATAGTTGAGGCAAAGTTATCGTGATGTTAGGGTATTTAAAAAAAGTATAAAAGATATTAAATTTAACATTGCAATTTTCACGGTGATGCGCCGGCATATACACTGAGAAATGTATTCACTAATAGTTCGTGTCTGCACAACAGTCAGTCGTGTCTCAAAAAAATTTTTTTTTGGCGCACGACTGGCTGTTGCGCTGATGTCCGAACATCACTCACTCATTTGTTTTCAGCTTAGATTGATGTCTGTCAAACTGAATTGGAAAAATAAGATTGAATAATAATAATATTGGAAAATTGAAGCAAAGTAAGTCGAAAATATTCATGGAATAAATAAATATATATATATTTAGTTTAAAACGGAACATGTCTGATAATCTGGAAGGAGTACCTTTAAATGTGATCTGTTCTGAATGTAAGCAAATTAAAGATTTGAATGTTACGACCTTTATGCTTACCGACGACACTGCAATTTTTTTGCAAAAAAGTTTGGAAGGAAAACTCATTCTTTTTTGGTATGAAAAATATAAAAGTTTGTCAAGTTTAATGTTGACTTACTTGACTCAATTGCTAATAAGTCGAGAGCTCAACAAAATTATGATTGAGAACAACGTTAGTCTTGATAGACCACTAAGACATCTTTCGTAAGAGTGTTTTACGGATATTAGGAGAACTTTTAAATCTTCCTCTGCATTTCTAATTTTTATTAAACAGCATTTTTCGGAATGAACGAAAGACCATAGCAACGGTAAATGCAGTTGCGTTTGTTGAAAGAGAGCTCAAGGCTAAAGTAGACAAGCAAAACACCTAAGTTCGTCTTGTAGATCTTTGCCTTCCCCCCCCCCCCCTTGTTCTTTAACAAATTGTTCGTAATTTATTCGAAATGGATCCTCAACGTTTCTGCGAATCTACTAACAAAGTAGTTGCAGATAAAATGGGTGAATTATATTCTTACTCCGATATATCACGCGCTCGGATAAATGGGGTACGGGAAATGTTTACCAAATTTCTTAACTCTTCCTGTATATCAATACTTTTCGGTCAAATTTTGAATCGACCACAGTTTTTAGGTGAATCTCCAGCAAACTCGAATGCATATAAAATATTGTTATCGACCTTACAAAATCCATTTGCCAAATTTCAAACGGAACAAAAAACTCTTAGTTATTTTCAATCGACTGGTACTTATATCCCACCCATAGAAATAGTAGTAGATGATAAAGATAAACTTCCAATCACACCCGGTACAAAAGCTAAAAAAATTAGCTATGAATTATTTCCACTCAGACAAACTTTGAAAAAAATTTTAGAATTGCCTGGTGTTTTAACGGCCATTTTAAAATATGTCGAAGAATTAGAACAAGAGCTAAAAGAAGGAGATATTATTTCAAATGTTATGCAAGCAGAAGATTGGAAATATAAAAAACTTTCATTTAGGAACAAATTTTTCCTTCCGGTTTTGTTGTATCAGGACGATTTTGAGCACAATAATCCCCTGAATAGTCACAAGGGTTTGCTAGGAAAATGCGGTAATGTATCAGTCACTCTTCCATTTTTGCCACCAGCAATGTTTTCAAAACTCGAGAATATTCTTCCCGTGCTGCTTTATTTGTCATCTGATCAAAACAATGTTTCTTTGAGA